>JAJPUD010000374.1:269364-286802 GCA_023553655.1 Myrmecobius fasciatus | reverse complement strand
AAGGAAAAGGCCCCACATGTGCAAGAATGTTTGTGGCAGCCCTTTTTGTAGTGGCTAGAAACTGGAAATTGAATAGATGCCCTTCAATTGGAGAATGGCTGAATAAATTATGGTATATGAATGTTATGGAATATTATTGTTCTGTAAGAAATGACCAGCAAGATGATTTCAGAGAGGCCTGGAGAGACTTACATGAACTGATGCTGAGTGAAATGAGCAGAACCAGGAGATCATTATACACGGCAACAACAGTACTATATGACGATCAATTCTGATGGACATGGCTCTCTTCAACAATGAAATGTTTCAAACCACCTCCAATTGTTCACTGAAGAAAGCCATATACACCCAGAGAGAGGGATGCGAAATGTGGACCACAACATAACATTCTCATACTCCTTGACTGATGTTTGCTTACATTGTGTTTCCTTTATCTGATATATCGTTTGTGTAGATAAGATTTTTCTTGCACACCAATGATAAGTTTGGAAATATGTATACATATATTCGATTTGCCAATATTTTAACATAATTAACATGTAGTGGATATCCTGCCATCTAGGGGAGGGGTGGGGAGTTTGGGGAAAAATTTGTAACGGAAAGCTATGTAAGGGTTATTGTTGAAGAATTACCCACACATATGTTATGCAAATAAAATAAAAATTTTAAAAAATATATATATGACAAATCAAATATATGTATACATATTTATACAGTTATCTTGAGCAGCAACATTTTGTGATGATCAAATATGATAGACTTAGCTCTTCTCAACAATACAATGATCCAAGACAATTCTAAAAGGCTCATGATAGAAAATTATGCACATCCAGAGAAAGAACTATATAGAGTCTGAAGGTAGATGAAACATATTATTTTCATTTTTTCCTTTCTCATAGTTTTATTCTTTGTTCTGATTCTTCTTTCCTAACATGGCTAATATAGAAATATGATTATTATGATTGGATATATAAAACCGATTTTTTTAAAGGAAAGGGGCCTAAGATACAGCAACAAAGATTTTGGTAAGCTAAAAGGTGTTGGCAATGAAGAAAAATCCTCTGTATGTATTGTTGTGGAAAACTGAGATGGACTACTAATAATACAGTACTTGATGAATTCTAAAGAACTAGGATGGATGGAGATTGTCTCCCTGTTATTTTGTTTTTGTCTTTTTGGTGAGAGGCAATATCGTAGACAGATAGAGACTGGTCTCAATGCCAGGAACATATAGGTTCAAGTCTCACCTGACACATAACTGTCTTAGCAACCTGGACAAGTAATTTAACTTCTTAGTACTAAAGGCAATTCTTTTGGATTACATTTAGTGGAGGAGGGGGTCTTTGTAGAGGGAATCCAATACCTATTCCCTCCCTCTTTGTTTTTTTTTTTCTTTAGGAATATGGAGTGATGGAAAAAGCATTCTTAACTCCTAGGCAGAAAAACTAGTTTGACCATTTCTTTGCTGTGTGACCTTGAATAAGTACCCACTTAATTTTTTTTATATAGAATTATAAATTTAAACTAGAAGAAATCTTAGGAATTAAATGCCTACTCTGCACCATCATAGGGCTTAAATGGGATAATAAATATATTATGTGATGGAAATAGTAAAAAAAAAAAAAAAAAGAAATGTGTATTTTTAAAAAATGTATATATATAACCAGAAAAAAAATTAAGTTATAAAATACCATTTTGTAGGCAGTAGTATAATACAACTTTTTTTCATCTATTCCCCTTTTTGCTTCACAGTCTACCTACTTTTTGGCTCAGCTAGTCAATCATGTCCTGCATAATGCTTTATTATGCTACTTCCTGAATATACCCCAATCACTGGTAAACTAGTGCAGCTTCATATAGTATTCAAAGGAACCTCAAAAGTCATCTAGTTTAAACCCTCATTTTCACGTGAGAAAACTGGGTCTTTGAGAAGTTAGGTTGATCAAGGCAAAGTCAGAGGCTAAATCTGAAACCCCATCCTTTTAGTTCCAAATCAAGCATTCCACTCACTCTGGATACTTTCTCCCTTGCCCCACAGAGCAGATACAATTAGGAGTACTCTAAATTTGTTGTGTTCCAAAAATGTAATCCAATTAGCATTACCAAAAAAACCACTGCTATTAAGATGAATTTTGATGGTTCTATAGAAAGCAGTTAGGATTACTGAAGATCAGAGCAATTTTCCAAAGGGGGCCCCGCCTCCTCATCCTCCTATCCAATATCTCCTTTGATATTCTTCTGAATAATCTAATGATTGCTTACAAAAATGTATATAGTTAAAACTTTCAAGGCATTCTTGTATGCATATGCATTAGCTTATGCAGAGGCAGCTGGGTGGCCACCTGGGAGTCAGGAAGCCCTGGATTCAGAGCTAGTCTGCCATTTACTAGCTGTGTGACCTTGGTCAAATACTCAACTTTTATCTCCTCAGTTTCCTCAACTGCAAATAATGATAACAAAAGCATCTACCTCTCAGGGTTGCTGATGTTTGCAAAAGCACTAAGTAGGGTACCTAGCACACAGTAAGGGCCTAGCAACCCTTTGCTCCTTCTTTCACGTCATTCCCTTTGTTTGTGTAAGATATTCACCTCCTTCTAGGTCCAATTCAAAACTTCCACAGAGAAAGTATTAAGTTTGTGAGGCACTGTGAAGATAATGGATTTAAAAAGCAAAACAGAGAAAGGGATAGAAGGGCGGAAAATAATGATCAAAGAGGGGAATTTAAGAATTCAAAACGGAAGTTAGGGAAATAGTGAGAATTACAGTACGTAAACCTCTGGTTTGGCTAAAGTGGAGTAAGAATGATAAAAATAACCTACACTAAGAAATCTGATCAGCTTATTAAAAAAAAAAAAAACAACTCTGTTTATATCCTGACATCCTGAAATTTGAGGAAAGAAAAAGGAGTTTGACAGGAGGAGAGGGGGAAGGAAAACTTGATTCTGGTACAGAATTCCTTGAGAAAAGTTGATTATGACCCATGAGGAAGTAAGCTATGAGGAGATGAAGTGAGTATCAAGAGTGATCCCAGAGTGATTGTGTAGGAGAGTCTGGACATAAAAGTAGAGAGCAAGAAACAGTGGACGACTCCTCCTAGATCCAAGAAAAGGAAAAGCTTGGGTAGCTAGAGATCAGTGTGGGGAGGAAGGAATGATTGTCCAAGCTTGTCATTCCACACACTGGGAAGCTGGAGAAGGCAAAGGCAGGAGGTGGAGGTACAAGGGTGTTTCTGGTTTAGTAATTGGGTCAATAAATCCCTAACTCAATGGACTGTCCACTAATCAATCACTGGAGTGAAATGTTATATACTGTAGATCAATCAGACACTTATTAAATCCCCAGTGTTTTTTAAAGGTAATTTTGTGAGAACTACTAGCAATTGGAGGAAATCAGGAAGGGCTTCAAATAAAAAGTAGCATTTAATCTAAACCTTGAGGGAAACAAGGGGCTTGAGATGGAAGTGCAGGAGGAGAGTACTCAAGGCCTTGGGGACAGCCCTAGGAGCATGGATGAACAACAATAAAGCGGTCAGTTTGCCTTGATAGTAGTATGGATTTAAGAAATTAATGAGGCTGGAAAGGTAGCCTGAGATCAAGTTATATGAAGCTTTAAATGTCAAATAAATAAGTTTATTTGATTTTGGAAGAAATAGAAAACCACTAGCATAAGGAGCACAAGAAAAATAAAGCAAGACTTTTACTTCAGGAAAACCAATGCCAGTAAGGCATTGGTAGAGCACAAAAGAGTAATATGAAGTAAGGCCAGGGAGATTAGAAATGGATTGTATAGGGCAACTTAGATGCTATGTTGAACAATCTTTATTTTACCCTAGAAATAATTAAAAGCCACTATTTTGGCAATTCAAAGGAAGACTGATTGAAGAAAGGAAAGATTAGGTGCAGGGAGACCAGTAAAGACCAGTAAAAACTAGAATGGTCAAAATTCAAAGAGTACAATGTTGATGAGACTAAGGGGAAACAAATTTTTAATACACTGTTTCTATAGATACAAACCCAAAACAGATAATCCATAAAATCATACAGTAAGTAGTGCAAAACTGACCATAGTTTGACTCAGACTCTATTGCAAGGTTATTGTAGGCTCTACCTGTATTAAATATTCAGTGCTAGTTTACCTCTAATAGTAAAAAGCTGGAAAACAAAATATATGTACCAATCAGGAAATGGTAGCATGGAAAAGAGGACTCAACCTGTAGTCAGAAGCCTGGGTACAATTCTGCTTTGGGTGTTTCCAAGTAACGTGGCCCTCAACACATCTGAACCCCTCCAAGCTTTATTCCTTCATGTGCAAATGAAGCCAATCATTATTGTTTTTATCATCAAGTGTGGGGAGTTTTTACACCTCTGCTTAAATGAGTTATTAACTTGAATGACACAAGTTAAAGCATATGAAAGTAGCAAAATCTTGTCACTGTAGAAAAATACACATTAATACACAGAAACATATTAAGACCTAACTAAATGAGATCACATGAGACCAGATTAAAAGCAGAACCACATACACATCTACTATAAGAGCATACATTAAAAAAAAAAGCTAAGAGGTAAAAAAATTTTAGGCAGACTTGGTAAAATCCCAAGTGAACATTTTTAGTTTTTGTTCTTTTAATTCATAAGACAACAGATATGAAGTCAAAAGAGACTTTAATGATCAAATAATACAATTGAAATTTTACAGATGAGGAAATTCATTTGTTTCTACACTGTTAAAAAAAAGTCAAAGAAAAGAGGCAGGATCGGTATGGCTTGGCGATGGATGCAACACGTTTAGATATGGGAGGATGGAGGAATATATGAAGATGACATTCTAGTTATGAACCGGAGTAACCAAAATGCTATTTCCCTGAATAAAAAATAAGTCGAGATGGAGAACAGTTTACTGGCAAGAAACGGTGAATGGCAGAAGAGATGATGAACCCCATTTCAGAATTTCATTACTGCCTATAATAATGTAGAACGGAATTCTGACAAGAACTTAAGGTAGGATGTAGAGATTTTGGAGTCATGTGAATACCACAAAAACAAGATGAGATGGTTA
The DNA here is from genome assembly GCA_023553655.1 of Myrmecobius fasciatus. Classification (NCBI taxonomy): domain Eukaryota; kingdom Metazoa; phylum Chordata; class Mammalia; order Dasyuromorphia; family Myrmecobiidae; genus Myrmecobius; species Myrmecobius fasciatus. The sequence continues at coordinate 281,744 of JAJPUD010000374.1, read as the reverse complement.
AAAGATAAAAAGACCTAAAGCATTGTCTCTGGGGATAGCAATCTTAAGGTAATGAAAATGATACAAGAAAGGAGACTGAGTAGGGGCAAAGATAAAAGTAGAATACACAGTAGCAAATTATTACAGTAACCTTGAGCTTGACAAATGTAAAGGTTTAAGCCTATGGGAGAAGAATTTGTTATATGGTAAAATTGTTGGGAAAGCTAGCAAATAATTTGGCAGAAACTAGGGACAGGCCCAATACAAGATATGGTCAAAATGAATACATGATCTTGATAAAAAAAAAAAAAAAAAAAAGGAATATATCATTAAAAACAAAAACAAAAAACCAGAAGGATATGGAACATATCAGATTTATGGATAAGAGAACAAATTATGAATAAACGAGATAGCACTCTGAGTCATAAAATGGATAATTTAGATTATATTAAATTTAAAAGTTTTGTACAATAAAACCAATGCAGCCAAGATTAGAAAGAAAACAGAACACTGAGAAACAAATTTTTATAGACGGTTTCTCAGAAAAAGATCTATCTTATCCAAAACTTTGCCAAATTTATAAGAATGCAAGTCATTCCCCAATTGGTAAATAGTCAAAGGATATAAATAGGCAGTTTTTTGATAAAGAAATGTAAACTCTATATGTAGTCTTATTAAAAAACTGTTCTAAATCACTATTGATTAAAGAAAGGCAAATTAAAACAACTTGACATATCCTCTTACATCTATCAGTTTGGCTCAAATAATAGAAGTGGAAAGTGACTAATGTTGGAAGGGATATGGAAAGATCGGGACACTAATTCCCTGTTGGTGGAACTATGAATTGATAACCATTTTGGAGAGTAATTTAGAATTATGCCTGGAGAACTTGTAAAACTCTTTGGCCTAGCACTTGACTTGGCACTACCACTAAGAGATCTGTTTCCCAAGATGATTCCCACAGTAATTGGGGGAAAGGAAAAGAATCTGTATATTCTAAAATATTTGTAGCAGATCTCTTTATGGTGGCAAAGAAGTAGAAATTGAGAAGATGCCCACCATTTAGAGAATGGCTAAACAAGTTGTGATGTGATTCTGATGGAATACTATAGTGCTATAAGAAACAATAAGCTCATTGATTTAAAAAAAAAAAAAAAAACATGGAAAGACATGGAATAATGAAGGGTGAAATAAGCAGAACCAAAAGAACACTGCACATAGTAACAGCAATATCATTCCAAAAACAACTTTAAGCAACTAAGTTATTTTGATAATTATACTCAAATTAACTACACTGGACCTATGAAGATTATATTCATGTCCAGAGAAAAAGCTGGCAAAAAGAATTATTAATAGTATTGTTTTAAACTCACACACACACACACATTTGCATCTGATGGTAGCATTCTCTAAAGCAAGGGATGAGAGGAGGAAGAAAAAAGTTACTACAGAGAAAAGAAAACTTAGGAGGAACAGAAAAGCAGTATAGCTTTGAAGACAACATCTAATATTGGTTGGGTTTTTTTTTAAGTAAACAAATGAAAAAAAAAGATACAGGTAAAATAGGGGGAAAAGTAGTATCCCTTAGGAAAGAGAAATTTCAAAGTGAAAAGTAAATTGAACAGTGTAAAAAAAAATGCAGCATCTGACAGGATCAAACTGAGAAAGGGGCATCAAAATATAATGAAGTTAACTGATAACATTTGTGAGAAGTTTTGATAGGATCATAAGCCAATTCACAAGGAGTTGAGGAAGTACTAGGATCAGCCTAGACCAGAATGAGAGGGTAGGGTGAAGCTAGGAAAAGATCTTTTGCCTAAGCAGACAGAAAATGGATTGCAGGGACTGGGAAGGAGATGAGCCTTGGGAGTGCTCTGATGGGAATGCAGGTCAAGTGGCATCGCCGGCCTCTGGTCCTGGAGAGCTGGGGTCAAGGACAACTTTCCTCCCAGGTAGCCTCCAGGGCCCCTATCCCACTGTGACTCTGCACACCCCAGAAAAGGCCAGGGCAACCATCAAGCTCAAACAAGCAATGAGCACTCACTAGATGGTTACCTTGGGCTAAGTGTTGTGCTAAACATAGGATACAAATACAAGAAAAAAAGGCTGTCTGCTCTCCAGGAGCTTACATTCTAATACAGGGGAGGTGAAGGAGGCAAAATACAAAAAATATTTTTGTAACTCCTGAGTCGCCCCTCACTGACCCTCAGGCTGCTGGGCCCGGGCTGACTTCAACATACTACCCTGAGCCAAGGGTCTTTGGGGAAGGGGACCAACCCCAGCTGATAGACACAGACAAGGAAAGCACCTACCTTCCGTGACCTCAGCCAGCTATTACTTCTTTCATTCAGCCTGGCTTTTCTGACTTCTGGATCCTAAGGGGAAATACAAAGATAATTAAGACACTGTTCTTGTTTTTCAGAGTCTAACATGTATCATGTAGACTCAGAAGGGGCAACTATCATCCGGTGCACATCCTGCCTCTTTTATTATTATTTATTAAACTTCTTAGAATGCTTTTCTGAGCCTCTTCCTTCACTCAGCAAGACCACTTATGATCTGAAATGAGAAAAACCTCACCTCCCCAATTACATTGTAACAGATTCAGTTTTGCTTCAATCATTGAAATTTAGAGCAACTTTTTACCCTTACCCTTTTCTACTTTCTTGGTTTCTAGCCAACTTACTTTAGTTTTAGTGACTGTCAACTTTCTAATATTTTTAGGTGTTTTATGTCTCGGTCCTCCCGACAGTGGTAGGGCCTCCTCCTCACGGTTGGCCCACTGCACCATCCTGTGAGTGACATGTTAACAACCAGGGGACAGAGCAGCAGAGAACTCCTGTCAAACCCAGAGAGGTGTAGTGGTCTCCAGGGCAACAAGGAAGCCCTCTGGCTAAGGAACACTGCTCAGGAAAGGGATGCTTAAGGGTGCCTCCCATTAAGGAAAACCCAATATTGAAAAAAAAACAAAACCTCACTGAGAACAAAAGACACATGGCAGGATGGTGATGTACAAGAAAGGATTTGCCAAATGGTGCTCTGAGATACAAATTTTACAGGTTCAGGGGATCACAATTTAGAACTGAAAGGGATCATCATGATTTTCTAGCAAAACTAGATTTGCAGTATATTGCACTTTTTAAAAAATTATGAGAGAACAGGAGAACAAAATTGTTAAGATGCCCCAAGGCATCTTATATGACCCAAAGAAAATTTGAAAAATATGAGTGATCCAGCAGGAAATACTATTTAGGATTAGCCCAGATGAAAAAAAAAATTAAGGTATAATACAAATGATTGTTTTGTGCTAGAGAATTTTTTTTTTTAAATAGCAGTCTCTTGCCTCCATGATCAGGTACAAATAAAACCAAAATTTGTACTTAACTAAAATAATACATATGTACATATATATACAAAGACGTGCACATAGGTGTATGCATATGATAATGTGGACACATTTAACTAAAATATTTAATGAGTCACTAAAATATGTACCTATTGCCTATATAAATCACAACTTGTGTGATAAATCCTATTTTTTGTTACAGGAATTCACAACATTCCTATTATAAAGGAGAGGAAATATTCCCTGTTCCATAAATGAGAGACAAGAAGAAATTCAAGGAACCCCACCAAAGTTTACAATTAGAATAGTGATGAATCAGAATCTGAACTTCTGTCTCTACCTATAGGGAGGAAAATTCATAATCCAGGCATTTTATCTTTTGCTAATAAAGTTCTCTCTTACAGATCTATTATACACAGTATAGCTGCCATATTAAATACACTTCACTTAAGGAACATATACATATTCATTATGAAACATAACATATATAACAATCGCAAAAATTAATGGGTTGTTGAATATTTTGTAATAACCAGACAAAATTTACTGCTCAACTTTATATTAATTTCTTCCAAGGTCTTATTTCACAAATATTTTCTGGGTCATAAATCAATTGCTACTTAGTGTTTTTAATAAAAATTCTTTAATTCTTTTGGGAGATTTACCCTCCTGTCTTAGAGATACAACAGTTTTCTAAAAATAGCATGTTTAAAAGCCTTAAATAAAGTGCAAGTTATGAAATTTATCAACTTAAGCAGAAAAAAAGCTCCTTAAGGGTAGAGACTTCATTTTATCTTTATATTTGCAGCACTTATGCACAGTGCTTTGCACATATTAGGCTCTCAACAAATGATTGTTGGATTGAACTAAATAGCCAAATAAGTGACTCATTTATTTATTAATTTTTAAAAAGCACACCTCATTTAAACAGAATTCCCCAATAAGAAGTTCATTATAAAATAATTTTAAAGCAATTATATGTTATTTTATTGAATAACCAATCATTTTTCCCTTTTCTAAAAAAATAATTCATTTAAATCAATGGCAGATAATTAGGACACCACGTTATACAACTCCAGCATAGTTTAATAAAAATGAGAGCAGCCCAGATTATAGTTGTAAACACTTTAAATGTAGTAAACAAGACTGAGTATAACTTTTCTCCCCCAAACTTGCCATAAGAGCATTTTCTAGGAGGAGTCATTCCATATTTTTAAGTCATCCAGAAAATTTTAGTTTTAGTTTTTTTTTTAAATAATACACCAAAATAATTAATGTGAGATTTCATCATGGCAATTCCACTGAAGCTTTATTGCCTCTGTTGGTAATATGACAGGGATTGTAAGAAATCACAAGTGAACTTACAGAGATATGCAGATGATGATATTCACTAAAGATAATCTTGATCTCAAGGTTTTTGTTTTTGTTTTTGTTTTTATATGTGGGCACTTCTAATTTTATACATTTTTTTAGTACTAAACAGCATTACAATTTAAAGTGTGTACCTTTTTTTTTTTTTTTTTTTTTGACATTTGGCAAGAAAAGAAAACTGAACCTGTGGAACAGTTTAAAAACCAAGACTCATCATGGGGAGTTTATTATCAGACTGAGGACTGAAGCACTTATGAATTAAAGCAATCCATGTTTTAACACACACACATTCACACACGCACACACAAAGAGTTAACACATGGCCACATGTGTGAGCACTTTTCAGTACAAAATATTCCCTGTAACCAAGCGTTTTCTCCATAGCATAACCACACCACGTTAAATCCATTTTTTTTAACCTTAGTAATAGTTTTGTTAAATTCTGAGATGCCATCATAAAGTGAACAGCCTTAACTTTTATGCTACATAATTATTCAAAGCTTTATGTATTTTTGTTTATAATTACACAGTAATTATAAATGTTTAGTACCAAACTGATGACAAACACTATTTTGTTGAAAAGATCTTGCATTCAAAAAGGAAAAAATCTTTTAAGATACCAAGGCACAAGGCCGCTGATCAATATCAGACTTTGACATAAGACAGAATTGATATTGGAGTCAAAGCTAAGGAGATCTTATTTCCAAACACAGCACACGAATTAGTCCGTTGATACGGAACGGTACCAAAACTCAAAAACCTTTACAATTAACAAAACAGCACGCCTCATAGACCTTTGAAGTTCTCATAATTCAAGTTACTCAAAAGAAAAAAGAAAAAAAAAGGAAAAAAAGAGGAAAAAATGGGGGTGGGGGAAAGGAAAAAGGAAATACTGAAAGCAGCAAAATAAAAAAAAATTTAAAAAAGTTTTGTTTTTTCCGAATGGCCAATTCCAATATTTTGAATAGAAATGTTAACTTTTTCATTTGGTTGGTAGGACTGTATTCTTGAAATAAAAGCATGACTTAATTTTTAAAAGAAGTACTGTTGCTTATGATAGGAAAGGCCTTTTAGTCAACCAACCATACAGTTAAAAATAAGCAGTTTAATATTTCAATTTTTTCCTAAAATCATTTCAGCATCTACATAAAAATGTGCTGCTGTTGCAAAGTGCTCTCCACTTACTGATTTCAATACTCTTGTCAAGCAAGTGCTCAGGTACAGCAGAGACACTTATCCTTAGTAGACAATGGGTGTTGAACATCTAAAGTCTGACAGATTTAACTTGGAAGTTATGGAAGTATTTATTTTAAGAAGACAATAATAACCTCTTCGCCATAAGTCAGTGAATGAAAACAAAATGATCAGTTTCAACATGAAAGCAGTCAGGGGTCTTGTAATGTGAAAACAAACAAGCTGAAATTCTGCTTTGATGTGAAAACAGTCCTAATTTAGTTGTGGCAAATAAAAGTAATGGTGGAACAAATGAAATAATTTAAGGAAATAAAAGGAGCTAGTGTGGTAATTTACATCTAATCTGTGCTTGCTTGAAAGCGCTTCTGGAATGAATATTTGGCAACCGTGGTGATTTGTCATTAAAGCAAAGTTCAACAAAATGAAAAGTGATCAAAATAGACTTTTTCTGAAGCAGCAGTACCTGTGTTGTAAAGACTGAATTTAATGGCTCATCACAACCACTCCCCAAAATTAGATTCATACTAGACTCACCACCTTCCTGTGTAAATAAGGGGAATCTCTTTGCTGATCTATAAGCTTGATGACAGACAAACTCGTGCCTAAATTTAGGATACTGTATTGTGTAGCAATCTAAAACATCCAAAACACAAATTCAATATTTTAACTTATTAGACAGGCAGATAAGCATTTCAAAATTGCAATGAAATCCAATTATATGATGCATAATGCAGAGTAATAAAGGCCTACATTACTCAGACTGCTTTTCTCACACAGCTCTCTTGCAGACCAACTATGCATAAACATGGTATTTAAGTGCAGAATAGCTCTGTGGTACCTTCAATTGTTTGAAGATTAAGGGGCTGAAGTACAACAAACTTTTTACAGGTAGGCACCTAGTTATTCTAATCTTTTTTTTTTTTTTTTTTTTTTTTTACATTGGTTGTTTCTACATTTGTTTTCATCAGATAATCAAACTAACGTGGATGATACATGTGATTTGCCAGGAAAAAAACAAAAAAACAAAACACCATCTCAGATTGAGTACACTTACACATATCATTCTCTTAGGAAGTGCTATCAGCATAGTCTTTGCAACTAGCCCAAAGCATATATTTAAGGAGTTTTTATAAAGTGTTTGTGATGTTGATCTGTTTAATTCTTATGCCAAACAGTTTTCTGATGAAGACAGCATTGTGCTTTATGCAACAATGGAAACCTCAAAATAATCACCATGAAGCTCCTAAGACTTAAGGGAGAATAAACTAGGATGGTCCACAGAGATAAGATGAAATCCACCACGTTGGAATTATAACTGGCAAGAGCGGCCCAGACTAGGAGACAAGCCCAAACCACCATTAGAAGGAAATATGCTATGGTCCAAGATGTATCCTTAATGTTTTGTCTCAACCCTCCGCCCTTAGTGTGAGGATTGTTCTTCAGTTCAGTCCAGCCAGCAGAAATTGACTGTGCAATTTTCTGTTGTGTTTATTGTACAGACTATGTACACTCTAGAGGGTTCCTTCAGTGCTACACTGTTGTACTTCTTGTCCCAGCAATTTGAGGGCGTGCAAATTCCACAAAGTCATCAATAAGAACGGGCCATGCTCCTGAGGGAGAGAGAAAAACAAAACAAAGGGTGGGGGGAAAGCAGCAGGTAAATAAGGAGTCCAAAGACACCGGTCCTAATTTTCTAAGACAGCACACAGTCAATCATGACTGCAAGTCAGTTCTCTCTGCTGCCTACCAGGATTTCCTTTATTCCCAATGCTTTATACCCAAACTGGGTGTTGTCCCAGACAAACAGAACTGATGCTCCACAGCTGATCAAGTCTATCTAATTGAATTCATCCTTGACACTTGCTGGCAGTATGGTGTGACCAATTAATTTCTCCATTTGTAAAATGGTTCTCCTGGCACAACGGAGGTATTTAATAAATGCTAAATGACTGCCTGAAAGATTTCCTCCACAAAACTGCTGGGAGAATCAAGTGAAATAACACAATTAAAGCATTTAAAGCTATATAAATATCAGCTTTAATTTTTTGTCATTTATAGTAGTAATAAGAGTGCTTCCTCTGAAATTACTGTGCATTTACTTTGTACATATTTTGCATTTATTTAAATATTTTCATGCAGCTTCCCCTAGTGGAATCAAATTCACCTTCTTAAAATTTTTGAACAAAACCACTCACAAACTGGGAAGAACGTCAATTGACAAGTTGAATTTAAGACAATTAAAAAGTTGAACATGATCAGAAATGAATATAATTTTATAGATTAAACTTTTCATGACAAGAAGAAAAAAAGACCATCTAACTCACTACGAAGCCCACTGCTGAATTTTCTCTGGGGTTGGCTGGAATACTAAAGAATGTCAATTAACAAGTTGAACTTAAGACAATTAAAATATATATATATACACACACATACACACTATGCAGGTGGAATACATTTTGGCTTTCATATTTCCTAGACTCAAGGAGTTTAGGATCTAATTGCCAAATCAATACACAAAAAGCAAAAATACAGATCAGTAATAACAAGAGCAAATTAGAGAGACACGTAAGTTCCTAAACTGAACCAGCATCTTGGAAGATGGAGAGGAAGAAATCTCTTGGACTGCAAGAGGAGAAAAAGGCCAAAAAAGACCAGAGGAAGGCTCTTCTACACTAATGTATGAAAACGAATAAAAGTTCAGCAAGCCATCCAACTGCAAAGAAAAGTCTTAATTAGAATGAAGAAATAGAAAGATGAGAGATGAATAGAACAATCAGGTAATAATGTATGTTACCTTCTTCATCATAATTAGACATGTCATCTGCTATCATTGTACTGAAGTCTAAAAGAAGATTCCAGGTATCTTTAGGTATTGATCGTTTATGATGTTCCTATTGAAAAAAGGAAATTCAAATCACTGAGTTGAAGAAAATAAATATGAAAAATGTTAAACAGATAAAATGCTAGATAACAACTGCAAGGGTCAAACTTCTCATATCAATTTTTATTCCACCAAATAGAATCACCATATTCCAAAGTGGGTTCAGAATGTTTTTTAAAAGTGTTCTCTTAGGGGGCAGTTAGGTGGCACAGTGGTTAGAGCACCAGCCTTGAAGTCAGGAGGACCTGAGTTCAAATCTGGTCTCGGACACTTCCTAGCTGTGGGACCCTGGGCAAGTTACTGAATCCCAATTGCCTCAGCAAAAAGCAAAAAAATAAAAAAATAAAAGTGTTCTCTTAAAACAAAATAATTCAGTGATATACCCCATTCTATTTATTATTAATGAAAAAATATAAACTTACCAACAAAAATTTGTTCCACAAGTCTAGGAATTTAAATCTCCCATTAAGTACTAAATTCCAGTAGGCGATGGCCATTTCTAGATCTGTAACATTAAAACATATTACATATTTTAAATATTTGTTTCTGTAGTATTATATCTGAGACTTATAAAACTCTGGATTTGTTTTTAAATATCTAGATGCCTAACCATATATTCAAAATCTTCCCAAAGGAAAATTCTTCCTAATTGAAATCAATCTACCTATAGACTGATATGTAAACAACAGAAGCCTCCCACCTAAAACTCAGATTGCCCCATGACTCAGGTAGGTTGTATCTAAGATACTCAGATTCTGATTTTCCATCCTTGTCCCAAGGCAAAACACTTCCAAGAACAGTGTCACAGGAAGGTTAAACTCCTGAAAGAATGGAAACTTTGGGGAAAAAATACTGAGAACAATAAAAATGTCTGTAATAAGAACAATAACAGAAATGTAGGCCCAGAGGTGACAATGAAAAAACAGAATAGCAATGAGCATTAGATTCAGAGTCAGCCTGCTGTTCCCTGCCCTGGCAAATCTGGCAAAATCTCTGGCCTGAGCATCCCTCATGAATAAAATGAGGTTGGCTGAAGTTTCCTTTGGAGGCTCTTCTAGTATAAATCTGTGATCTTATGATCTAAACCCTGTTTTGTTTTCAAGATCTTTATCGATGAAAGGTCTTTAACTCGGAAAAGGCAGAAGAATCAAAATGGAATTGAAATGTAACAGAAAGGAAGGAAAAGAACATATTACCACTTTAACAAACTCAGATTTTCAGGTTGAGGAAACAAAAGAACTGGTCAATGTGCCTGCAAAGTTGACCTTAGCGATCTTAGAAATTACAGAGAATATGCAGCAAACCGGAAGAATGTAGGAGGATTTTGGACTGAACCTGTGATTTCCTTTGTGTCAGGAGCTCCCACTGAAGAACTCCCTCTATCCATGCAGATCACTCATAGCCTTCTTTGAGATGTACTGCCTCCAAGGGAGGACTGGGGCACTAAGTGACAAATATGTGACCTGCCCAGGTTCACATATAAATGTATCAGAAGCAGGATTTCAACCTACATTTTCTTATCTGAGGCCAATTTTCTATCCAGTAGGACATGAAGCTAATCATAGTGAAAATAAGGACAGGCATATTTTTTTAAATTTTATTTTATTTTCCAAAAATAGACTGGTAAGTTTGAAGATAAGATTATTATGAACTTTAAAAAAATAAAAGTATAACCACTGATAACCAGCATTAATTTATTAAGAATAAATAACACCAAACTATTGTTAATTTGGTTTTTGGCAGGATTACTAACCCAATAGATTTTTTTCCCCCCAGGGTCATTTCATTCTTATTCATTCATAATATAAAAATTTATAGCACACTTCAAAGGACCTTAGATATTATCTAAATTCAACTAGGAAGTCTATGAAACCCAAATGACTTCAAAATCTAGGTCCCCAATCATACATTTTATTTTGGGCTCCAGAAGTTAATCTTTAACTACCTATGGGAAATATCACCAGGATAGCATTTACAGATAAGGAAAGGCATATTGATAACATGGTTGAACTGTAAATTGGTTCAATAAGAAATATTGAATTTCACCAAAAAAATTGTCAGATATGGCCAATGTGCTTTTACTTTTCATCGGACTTTTATTTTTGTTATTAAGAAAAGGTTTTATACTGTGGTATGGAAGTTTTTTGTTTTGAAAGCAATACTGAGGGAAAGGGAAAGATTAAAGAGAGAACAGAACTGCTATTGAGGGTGAAAAGGTTGAAAACACATGAAATATTTAAAAAGATAAGTTTTAATACATTTTACTTTGCTTTCTCTGCAAAAGAGAACATTCTTTAGAATGAAAAGAAAAAAAAATTACTAGAAAGATGAAACTCAAGATGAAGATAGTAAAAGAGTATCTAACTGCCTCTAACCTCAAGTAAAAAGTCCTAGAAGATAAAAATTACTGAAATGTTAATTCTAGGCCATTGTTGGAGAACCCTAAAGGATTGCAGAAAACATGAGTGATGACAAGACTGGAGAAAGGTAAAATTTTACTTGCAAAAAATGGAAGTGAGTAGAATCTGTAGAATATTGGCCAATAAGTTTAATTAATTCCTTGCAAAATTCTAAAACACATAACCAAATTTAATGAGAGAGCAGTAATCACCAAGACCCAGTACAGCTTCATTCACAAAAATTCTGATGGAACAGAATGCTGGGCTGGATTAAAGAATACAATATTCCATACAGAGAAATGTTTTTAAAAATCACTATTAAATTTTAACATAATTAACATGTAGTGGATGATATCCTGCCATCTAGGGGAGGGGTGGGGAGTTGGGGGGAAAAATTTGTAACGGAAAGCTATGTAAGGGTTATTATTGAAGAATTACCCACACATATGTTATGCAAATAAAATAAAAATTAAAAAAAAATCACTATTAAAAGTACAAATATGAGGAGGAATAGCTAGATATCACTAGGACTGAAAAACATTTGATGTGTTGATTTTAAATGATTTAAGTTCAATCCAAATCAACAATATGGCAGAAGAGTCAAAAATGTTAATAGAATATTGGGCTACATTAAGATAGGAAGGGGCCAGCTTACTATACTCTGCCCTGGTCTTATCAAATGTATAGTGAAGGACATTGATATTGTGACCAAGTATCCAGAAGATGATTGGGATGAAGATACTCAAGATCATGAAGAGAATGTGAAAAAACTGGAAATGTTAAACTGAGTCAGAAAAGAATTGAGAATGCATGCCAGTTATCTTCAAATAACTGAAAGGCTGATAGATCAAAAAAGATAATACCTTTCTTTGCTCAGTCTCAGAGACTCAAAGGAAAAATGAGTACCAGTGCAGAAGCAGATTTAGCCTTGATATAAGAGAAATTGGCTATTAATTAGAGTGATTCAAAGACAGAATATAAATGGGAAGATGTAGTAGGTTCACAAGGCATCTTTACGCAAAACAAGAATATCATTGATAGGAATGTTGTAGAGAAGATTTAAGTCCCAATATGAAATGGATTAGATGGTCTAATTAGATGGTCTCCTATGATATAATCTGCTGTTCCCTTATGAATTTATTCTGTATCTTTTATATTACTGTTATTTGTATAGGTGTTATTTCCCCACTAGAATGTGTACGCCATGTAG
>JAJPUD010000374.1:240612-269354 GCA_023553655.1 Myrmecobius fasciatus | reverse complement strand
AAAAAAATTAACAACTATATTTATATAGGACACAGAGATATAGTTTGATGACAATTCAAGTGAAAAAGGACAAGAGACTATATTGGACTGCAGTAACAAAAAGCCAGTAAGATGTTTAAAAAAAAAAAAAAAAAGAAAAAAAAAGAAACAACAAAAGTTTACAAGTACATGGAAACAAGGCTGATTAAGGGAGATAATCACATTGTACTTTTGGTCATATCTTGACTACTAGGGGTACAACATTTGAAGAAAACTGCTGATGAAAAACTGGTGTGCCCATGAAGACAAGAAGAATGAATAAGAGTCTGAAAACCGTATCACATATCATCACATAAAAAGTAATTCTGCCTCAATATAAAGGTACTAACAATGGATTGTATTCAGTTAGGCTAGATGCCCATCTGGCAGGGTCACTGTAGAGAAGGATCCCTGATTTGAATTAAAGGTGTGACTAAGTGACTTATTAGATTCTATGAATATGGAACACAGATAAGGATGAAATGAATGGCAGAAGGAAATAGATGAAGAATGTATATGCCATTAAAAATGGCATTCCCAATTATAGAAATAAATATAAGCATAACTTTCAATTATTCAAGATTATCATGAGAAAAGAGAATAGGAATATCATACAGCTGAAAATTACACCTTTTGCCCCTCACCAATTTGCTCTGGTCCTCTTGGCCCTTTTAATCTCCAAAATTCTAGCTTTCTCTTGTTAAATTTGTTGAGTTGAGGGTTCAGCATACATTTAGAACAATGTCAAAAGGACTGTTTCTTTCTAAAACAGGGTCTTTTAATTTTTATAATCCCTAATATAAAACTCAGTATAAAGCAAAAGACAGAAAAAAATATAATTTGTCTATGCCTGGAAAATAATTATTCTTTGTAAGGTCAAGCTTTACAAGTGTCAATAATAAAATGTACCATATTTCTAAAGAAGTCTGAGACCAACAATATAAGTCCTTCTTAATGTTTCATTCTTCAAAATCCCAACTAAATTCCCAATTTCTGTCAAGTTCAATTAACAAAAGTAAAGTAATTTGTTTCACCAACTATAGCATGCATATTATGCAATATCACAAGTAAACACAAGGGGGAGAAAAAAACTGACAAAACCTTTTTTGTTCTTTTCATCAGAAAAAACACAGAAATGGAAATTAATCAAGGCACTGACATTCCCCCTTAGGGAAATCTTTCATTTACATTGTCATTCATTTTGGATTATTAAAAGGCTGTCCTAATATTTTTTTTGATTTTTATTTTATTTGCAAAACATGTATGGGCGGCTGTCCTAATATTTAAAATTGTTATTTATGAACATAATATCTTCAAAGGTCTCAACCTCATTTCAATTTATCAGAAATCCTAAAACAAACCAGTGAAAACAGGGATACAAAGAAAACAAGAAAATAACTAAACCTAGGCATCCCAAATTTATTCAAACTTTGAAATATTTTTTCCCTACAGAAATATATTCCCAAATAAATAATGGAAAAGATGATTTAATGATCATAATTTTGTTTTTTAATTTATGCATTTTCACTACCAAATCACTATCATATGACTCCTATCACCCCAACCTCTTCAACAGACAGCTTCACTTCCTACTTTGCTGAAAAAAGCTGAGACTATTTGCCAAATCTCCCTTTTCCCCCCTACTCTTTATTAAGATCCCTACATAGGAATACTTATTTGTCCTCTTTAGATATTTCTGAAGAAAGAACTTTGCTGACAATGTCAATCATTTGCTTTTGCCTTCTCTGGCAGGCAGCCCCTTTAGCCATCTTCCCACCTTTTCTTATCTTCAATCTTTTTTTTCCCTATTATTGGTCCATTCCTTGCTACTTACAAACACACCCACCTCTCTCTGAAACTTGAAAAAAATCCTGATTTGAACTTATTGTCTTCTTAACCTGTCACAATCTTTCTCCCCACTTTTACATTCAAACAGGAAAAAGCTATCTGGACCAAGTGCCTTGACTTCCTCTCTTCTTAAACCATCTTATCATTCCATCAAAACTGCTCTCTTTAAAAATATCAGTGACTTATGGTCCTATCTGATGGCTTTTCCTCAATCTTCTGCAGCTTTAAAACTGATCAGGAAAACTATTAGCATAACTGACTATATAAATAACCAAACTGAAATCAATTATATCAATAGATGCAGAAAATCATTTGACAAAATACAAGAACCATTCCTAAATGATAAGTAGCATTTATTTAAAACCATCAGCAAGCACTTTATGTAATGGGGATGAATTAGAAGCATTCCCAATAAGATCAGAGGTGAAACAGGAGTAACCACTATAACCACTACTACTCAATATTGTACTAGAAATGTTAGCTTTAGCAATAAGAGAAGAAAAATAAATTGAAGGGATTAGAATAGATAAAGAGGAGACAAAATTATCACTCTTTGCAGATATGATGGTATACACAGAGAATCCTAGAGAATCAACTAAAAAACTACTAGAAACAACAACTTTAATAAAGTTGTAGGATATAAAGTAAACTCATAGAAATCATCACCTGTCTGTATGTTACCAATACAGTCTAGCAGCAAGAGAAGAAAGATAAATCCCATTTAAAATAACTATAAATAAAAAAGTATTTGGGTGTCTACCTGCCAAGACAAAGCCAGGAATTCTGTGAACAAAATTACAAAACACTTTTCATACAAATGAGATCTAAGCAACTGGAAGAATATCAAGTGTTCATAGATAGGTCAAGCTAATAAAATAAAAATGAAAATTCTACCTAAATTAATCTACTTATTCAGTGCCATATCAATCAACCTGCCAAAAAATTGCTTTATAGAGCTAGAAAAAATGGTAACAAAATTCATCTGGAAGAATAAAAAAATGTTAAAAATTTCAAGGGAATTAATGGAAAAAGGAAAAAAAAAAAAAAAAAAAAAAGCAGACCCAAAGCTGTACTTATAAAGCAGCCGTCATCAAAACTATTTAGTACTGGCTAAGAAAGAAGAATAGTAGATCAGTGGAATTAGGTTCACAAGACACAGTAAGTAGACAATGACTATAGTAATCTAGTATTTGACAAACCCAAGGACTCCAGCTTCTGAGATAAGAACTTACTATTGGACAAAAATTGCTGGGAAAACTGAAAAACTAGGGAATGACCAACACCTAACACTCTATACTAAAATAAGGTCTAAATGGGTTCATGACCTAAGACTTTAATAAAGAGTGACACCATAAGCAAATTAGGAGAACAAGGGGAAGGTCTACCTCTCAGAACTGTGGAGAAGGGAGGAATTTATGGCTAAAGAATGAAATGCAAAATGGATAATTTTGATTATATTAAATTTAAAAGGTTTTGTACAAACAAAACCAATGCAGCCAAGATTAGAAGGGAAACAGAAAAGTGGGGAAAAAATTTTACAATCAGTGTTTCTGATAAAGCACTCATCACTTCTAAAATATATAGAGAATTGACTCAAATTTATAAGAATATAAGCCATTTCTCCAACTGATAAATGGTAAAAGGATATGAACAGTTTTCAGATGAAGAAATTAAAACCATTTCTAGTCATATGCAAAAATGCTCTGAAACATTGTTGATTAGAGAAATGCAAATTAAAACAACTCTGAGGTACTACCTCACATCTATCAAATTGACTAAAATGACTGAAAAAGATAATGATGAATGTTGGAGGGAATGTGGGAAAACTGGGACACTGATATATTGCTGGTAGAGCTGTGAAATGACCAAATCCTTATGAAGAGCATTTTGGAACTATATCCAAAGGGCTATCAAAATGTGCATAACCTTTGACAAAGCAGTACCATTACTGGCCTGTACCCCAAAGAGATCATAAAAAAAGAGAAAAGGACCCACATGTGCAAAAATGTTTGTGACAGCCTTTTTTGTAGTGACAAAAAACTGGAAGAGCTAACTACAAGATCCTCTGTTTAGCATTTAAAGCTCTTTAAATCTGGCCCCAATTTACCTTTCTAGACTTTTCACATACTCTGGGCTTTTTGCTATTATTCACAAATACCATTCTATCTCCAGCTGTCTCCTTCCCCACTCTCACTCCTAGAATGCAGTCTTTTCTCAACTCAGCCTCCAAAAAGCGAAGATTTCCTTTAAAGTTCAGCTCAGATGCCACCTTTTAAAAATCTGTCCTGATCCTTCTAGCAACTAGTGCCTCACATGAATTGATCCATAATGACTACAATCATACAAATGGAAAAGACACAAAACAAGCAGCAAATAAATGAACTGACCAATCCTAGCCATATATATGAAATGACAAAAATACACCTCCTTCTTCTTGGTGATGGGAACAGGACAGCATGTGCTCTGGTATGAAGTGCTTCAGACATAATAATTGTGTTCATAGGTTTTGTCTTTGTTACATTGGTGAGCCCCAAGAAGGAGAGGGAGTATAATACCTGCAGATGGTAAGAGATGTAAAAACAAAAGGCATCCAGAAACTTTTTTTTTTAAGAGAAAAAGGTGGAGAGGGACTGTGCTAGACTTTGAGGATATGAGCTTATATTCTAAATGGGGAAGACAATAAGTATATATGGAATAACAGGCATAACATAGAAAGGGAAGCAGAACATCTGACCCAGAATTCACAAGACACAGTAGCCAGGAAGGTAGGTGGCACTAAAACCTGCAGCCTTATATATCTATACCCAAATGGATAAAGTATAAGAACTAAACAAAAGTAAATTTGAGCTCCTAATACAAGGAGATAAATGTGACAAAACAATTATCACAAAGACTTGATGGAATTGAACTTGTGGAATATAATTATGAATATCAAAACAAAAAAATAAATAAAAGGGATGTTAGAGTTGTATTGTATATTAAAGAAGATATGGTAATATGAAGAAATACAACAAAGGAAAAAAACAGTGAGTGTAAGAATGAACTGGGGGAAAAAAAAGTGATTCCCCTCTCCCCCAAATGGAATGTATTATATAATACTTGGACAGAAGGAATTTGCCAAGAAGTTCAAGAAAAAATTCACAAAAATCTGACAAAATGATGAGGAACTGTGCACACAACTTTTTAGATCTGCTTATAAATTAAAAATGGGCCTTAATGATAAATTTCATTCTTCAAAGATGGAGAAAATGACAAGAGGCCTTGCTTTTCTTTAATTCTGCACACCAAGGAGAAAACTGGCCTGCTGAAGCACAACTGAGAGGAGCAAGTGTGGTCCCCTCCATCAAGCAGGCATGATTGAGGAGATACAAACTGGGCATACTGAAGAGCCACTTCCATTTGAAGACCACAGCCTTGGAAGGTTAGATAAAGGTAAATCAGATTCAGGCGTCTCCTATTCTACAGGGGAGGTTAGCGAGAAAGCCTTAAATCCTGCAGATCCCAAGGCACGAGCAGAAGTAATTGAAGGAGAGTGAAAAGGCAAGAGGCCTGAAGAAAATACCACAGAGCAGAAGAGAAGCTCACTCTGGGTTTTTTTTTTAATTGTAGAAAGAGATTTAGTCTAGAGCAGAAAGCCTTACACTGAACTTTACAGAAGGTAAGGAGAGATTCTAAGGAGCCTCTCCTTATAAAATCTCACAAAGCAGACGTGAACGTGGCCAATAAAAAGCTTGGCATGAGAGCCACTTGTGCCACATCATACAGGTACCATTTGTAAATGAAACAAGGAAAGCAAACAGATGTTTATACCTGGTTCCAAAACAATCTATTTTCATCATCAGAGAGAGTGTGAAACATCAGACTTGGGCCCTAATAGGAATTAAAGGAAATGAAGCTGGATTAAGGAACTACACAGACTAAGTACCCACTGAAGAAACCCCCACGGTGGAAGCAATGTAATAGGAAAACTCTTAAGGATCATTTTACTAGATATATCAGGGAGAATTTCTTTAAAAATGGAAAATAAAAGTTCCCCTCAAAAGTAACTTTAAAATATCAATACTCCACAAACCATAGGCATATTAACTATAAAATATTTTATGAGAAAACCTAATCTGTATTGAGAGTATCCCTAGATCCCTAACAGGGACTGTCTTTGCCTATCTTGTACTTAGCACTGTGTCTGGCAGAGGAAGGCACTTAATGCTTACTGACTGACTCATGAAAGACTGAAAGGAAAGAGGAAAGCCAGATGTTTACATGTTAAAGACATGAAAGAGTAAAAAGATAACCAGAAAAGCCTATTCTTAGATCCTGCAACTCCCAGGCAACTGAGAAACTATGAAGATGTGACCTGCAGAAGACAAAATATAGACTGCGTCCATTTTTTTTAAAAAAAAAATCAAGGGTATTCTGTTAAAATGCACACAATGTTCACAAATTTTTTATAGTGGAGAAAAAGCAGGCCTTTGGATTGGTAGGCACTGTCATTTTCTTGGTTGCCTCTATTTTAGTAATGGTTTGATCATGTTTTCTACTCATTTGGAATACTCCCCTTTTCAAGGTTTTGAAAATTCATCCCTGAGAATCTTTAAAATCATATCACCTCCAATCCAGAGAGTTTTGTATGGAAATATTTGGTTGGGTTCAAGCCACTTTCCCCAATTTTTTTTTTTCATTATCACTGAAATTTGCTCACCTAGAACATGGGGTGGAACCTAAATGAGTACATCTGTTACCATAACCAATGAGAACACACTTTGAAAATCATTATCAGAAGACTTATTCCATATCAAGTAGAACAGATGTCTGCCACAATAATTATCCTTAAACATGAGGATGTCACTTTTCAAAAAACTTCAACACATCTTGACTTCTTACTCAACTCTAAACTATGTGATCTGCCCTCTCTGCAGCACACCCTTGTTTCCTCTCCCAGACCCCTGCTCTCCCTCAGCACCCCCAGGTCCCCTCCAGCTGCTCCTTAGCTCTCCCCATGCTTCCAGACTCAACCTAAGTCTCAGCCCCTCCAGCCACATTTTCAAAACACTTCCAGCCCGCTCAGATCTCCCTTTTGTAAGTCTGCCCTGTACAATGTAGCACTTTAATGCAATCCAGACAATTAATATACTTGGAAATTACGGTTTTCTGATCTGAAGCTCCTTCAGATAAGATTCAAAGATAAAAGACTGAGAGCTGAGCTAGACCAGCCAACCCCCCATTTACAGATGAGGAAATTGAGGCCACAGAAGTAAATAACATAAGTAATGCAGGATGTAAGGGCAAGAACCTAGTTCAGAGCCCAGGCCCTCCACCTCCCAGTCCAATGCTCCCTTCCCCCACATCTATGTTCCCCCAGAACACACGCAAAGGAAAAAACCCACAGGTGACCGAGAACCTATACACACACCTATTTAAAAACTACACAGAGCAGAGGCGTGACGCCCACTTGTCAACAGAATATTCAGAGAAAACTGGTTTACCCAAATGTTCTCTTGTCCAGGATTAACTACTAGCTGGAATGTATAATAATGACTAGAGAATTCAAAAAATGTAAATGTGCCTTCTGAATCCTGTGATGAACACAATTTGAGTCTTGATACATTTTGCTATATGATCCTTATTTTGAGATTAGGAATTCCCATATAGTACATACACGGTGACTCAGTTTATCCAAGTACCCCCAACAATACTAGATAGATACAGCTCATGGCTCTGTGATGGGTGGAGCACTCTCACGGAAATTTATCAGTTGTGAGACATATAACTTTCTAAATATAAATGATCAAAAGACATAATTTGCAGCAAAAGGCATTAACAAAAAAATATACACACCTAATCCTTTTTGTCCTGGATTCTTTGCAAAATTGAAAGTAAACTGGTAAAAATCCTTAAATCGTCCTGGCTCTTTCAATTCTTGTTCCATCTTGGGTATCTGGGCCTTTAGCTTTTCTATGCTGTCACATCTATATTTTAAAGTTAATTCAGAAGTTACTTTTTTTTAAACTTTAACTTATTACAAACATTCATCCTTACTTTATAAAACTTACATAATTGTTTTAAACAATTTCAGAAATGAAAATATCATCTTTTGGATTTAATATATTCAGGAAAACTACACTAAAGCTTATGAGACATGCAATTTTTTCTTTCAATTCTAAAGAAATCTGACTTTTTAAAAATAACTAAAAAGTTAAGTTGGTGAATATTTAATAATTTGAAATGAACTAACAAAATACTTCCCAGTAGAAATCCACTTTAATGGCTAAATAAAAAGGATGAAATGATTTAATTTATATGACAAAGTATCCATCAAAGTAATATCAGACAATTTCAGGGCACAAGAGTTTTTATCAGTAAACAGATGCTCTTAAAATTCAAAAGTATTTCTTAGATTGCAAGTTGAAGAACAGCTGTCAATATGCATTTTTTGCAGGAAGTTTCTTAGCTAGGAGCTCCCTACACCAAAGAAATCACAGGTTTGAACTTAAAAAAAAAAAAGGAAATAAAATTTTCCTTCATAATTTCTTATTTTATTTAAGTGATGAAATGTTTCCATCAGCCACAAACCTCCTTTTTAAAATAAAAAAATCTCTGTGACTGCATGATTAGTGAAATAAAATCACTCAGTGATTCTATTATTTACAAAGCACTTTTACTTTTAAGTTCAAAGCATGCTATATCTAAAAGTAGAAAACCTTACTATCTTTATAATTCATCTCCAAGAAAATGAACAAAGATATTTTTAATATATTAAGTGATATATCGGCACACAATTTTTTTTTAAAAAAACCCATCTACATCACTTTCCAAGGTACTAACACTTTATTTTGAAGTTTGATCTGAAAGCCCATTAAATTATATTTTGACTTTAGTTTTAGATAGGAAAAAAGAGAAACATCAGATATCTGGAATTCTAATAAAGCTACCTCAGCAAAGCAATAGCACTACTGTAGAAAATTTCATGTGGTAGCCAGAAAGCAAAAAGCTCAAATCACCATCCAGACTGACTTACCAGGGAACCCTATTCTGGGAGGAAGTTAGACAACTAATTCTATCCCTGACTTGTATTAATCTATTTATCAAAGTTGTATATAGCAGAAACTTAACTTCAAGTGTTAATGAACTGGTCAAAAATGCTATAATTCCTAATACTGCAATGTTTTAAACAAAATTCACATACAATTAAAGCTGGAAGAAATAATAGTGATAAATCTAGCTAATCAATTCTCCCTTTTTGTTTTGTTTTTTTTTTTTTGCTTGTTTTTTACAGATTAGGTCATCAAGACTAGAAGCTGACATTGCTTCTCTTTACTAAAAGAGAAAATTGCAGATTAGATTCATATATCATTACTATATGGGGAAATTACAAAGAATATTCATTTTAAGTTTTTATACGTGAGGAAGCAAGGATAAACATCTTGGTAAAAATTAAGTTGTCACATGTCAATGCCAAAACTGTGGAACTAGAAATGAAGACTACTAAACTATAAAAATAAGAATCTTTCAAAAAATGGGCCCCTAAAAAAATTTCTATCCATATAGAAAAGAAAAAGTTTTGTAAAAGGATTATAATCAAAATTTTAAAGTTAACAGCTTCCACAGATCAGAGCAACTTTAAATTCTTAAGATCATGTACTCAGTTTCTCCTACCTGCTGTATACTCACCCTAATTCTGTCATGCCATCCATGAACTCCTGCTTTGAGAATTCACACTGTGTTGCTGCTCTGAACTTCCAAGCAATGATTAGTACACTAATACTGGCTGGGTCAAGTGCCAGGTCATCACAAAATTGCTGTATACCATCTATACCAATTTTATTTTCATCTTGAGGATCTTAGGAAAATAAAAACAAAGTGATATGACAAAAGAAAAGGACTGACTTCTTATGGTTTTATTACACATCACTGTTTCTATACTTCTTTAAACAATGTCTTCATAAGAAACAATAGTGTTCTTAAGGTTCCAGTTTAAAATTGTGTTCTTTGCAATTTAGTCACAGTTTAAATCCCAATAAAACATTTTCCTTATAATATTTTGACACCATGTAGAACCCCCACATCTCCCACTTATACCCAAAGCAAAGTCATGGACACAACAGAGAGCTTTGCTTGTACTTGGGCCACTCTTCCATACTCACACACATTCAGAAAATCAGTCACCTTTAAACAGGAATGTGACCTCTGAAAGAAGTATTGAAAGTCATGTTTTGTTTAGTCATTTTCTAATTGATCAACACAACATTATGAAATTCCTTTTCTCTTATGAATAGCTTAACCACAGTAAAACATAACATTTTTAATTTGAAGAAATCACCAACACAGTTATAAACTGTGCCATTCAATCCAATGATAATGGCAAGAATCTGTTCAATTTAAAGAAAAGCTACTTGCCCAGCAATCCCCTCAATTTTTTTTTTACATTACTTCTCAAAAAATATTTGTCAGCTGAATCAAAGGAAAAAGAAAAGCAAAAAGATTCTCCTAATATTCTTAAAACTAGGAAATGGAGAGTGAATTTCTTCCAGTAGAAAGAATGAACTTAGCCCTCTAACTTTCCTAAAATAAAATTCTGAGGTATACAAGAGTCCTATTGAATACTTCCATCGAAACTAAGTGTAACTCAACCAGCAGCCTCCAAGCTTGATGGCAAAAGTTATGGTCAACTATTTTGAATACACTATAAATTGATATCAACATTTCATCAAAAGTCTCCCAGTAAAGAGAGAAATTATACCTTGAAAAGATCAATTCTTTTAAAAGAGGAAAAAAAGACAAATAAACTAAGAAAAAAAACCTGTTCCATATTAATTCAATAAAACACAATCATGGGATGATAAATAAGATAGGGCAGTGGAGGTCATCTTGTCCAATTCTCATTTTACAGATCAGGAAACTAAGGTCCAAAGATTTGCCTAAAATGGAGGAATCAAAATAAAATAGGTCGTGATAATTCCAGGTCCACAGATTCTCAATCCAAGCTCTCTTTTCATCACTCATCACACTGCTCAACATGAGGACCAAAGAATATTTCCTTGTGAATACAGCTTTCCACAATATCTTCGTGCGGTAACTTCAGTTAATAATATATTTATTGAGATGTATGCTATAGACATGTTAGTCATATAAACGAGAAACCAGGAAATTTAAAGTACTCACCTTTGTATCTATTGTATAGCTGTTCTAACTTCTTTCTGTCTAATGATCCTTTAACACTTTCTCGTATATAAAGTTCAGGATTTTGAAAAAAATTGTCTGTTGCAACATCTAACTTCCAGTCATTTTGAGACAGACAACTCACAGCTGTTTTTTCACTAGATTGTGTGAAGATCATAAACTGACGAACTTTATCCTTCTGCGATGATTTCAACTTGTTCTATTAAAAGCAGAAAAGAAAGCAGAAATGATATTTGTAACAACCAACAAGACTGAATATTTCCACTGTAACCTACTATGATTTCTCATTAAAAGTTCTCACTAAAAATTATGACATTTTAATGAGATAATACTTTCAGTCAGTTTAGTACTCATTACAAGTTTTCTTAATATGAAATAAATGATCACTTATCTTTATTATGGGAAAAAAATAAAAACAAAAATGTCTACCAAATTTATTTCATGTTCCTTCTTTTCATCTTCTCATACGTTTCACTCATTTAGGAGATAGAGAATTTGCTCAGATATCCAGGAAACTCCTACCAAATTCCCTTTTTTTCTCACTTTGGGTACCTTTTCTCCCTTGGTCTCCAATCACTAGCCCTAATACAAATTTCTTAACAACTCTTTTTCCAACAAAGAAGCATTACTGCCTAACAGACAATTTCTCATCTCTTATGACCCAAAAAGAGAAGGAACAGAGAACAAGATTGTGAGCCATCTTTCATCATGAGCTTTCCTGCAAATAAAAATAATACCTTATGTTTTATTCCCAAATCTTTCCCCTTCATCAATTGGCCTATTACTATTCTCCTCCCCTACAGCCTCTAGAACAAAATCTATCAAGATGCCTGTACCTGAGCTATGGCTAGGAATCAGTATAGGAACTGACAAATGACAGAAAGCACTCTGCATAATGAGGCTTAATGCGTCAACCTAATGAGCCATGATTTGAGTTAAAGAACATAAGAATTTTAAAACTAGGAGGAACTCACAATCATCTAGTCCAATTCATTCATTTACAGTAGAAGAAACTGAGACATAAGAGAAGCTAAAAGATTTCTTTGCCTAAAGAATTCTAGTGAAAGAGAACTCCCAGGTCCCAAGGCAGTCCAATTCAATTTGGGTAACTGATGTGACACTTTTTTTTTTTTTTACATTCACGTAAATTTGCCTTGTAACAACTCCAACTTACTGTCCCTTGTTTTGTACTCTAGAGTCAAACCAATCTAATCTCCCTTCCACCGGGCAATTTAAAGAATGGAACAGGCAAAACTATGTGGGTTTCACTTCTCACTGTGATGGAGGAAAGTCTCCAGCAGAAAACTGTTAGAGGTGTCCTACTACAAGGAGAAATCAGACACCTTAGTGGACTGAGAGACTGAGGCACAAAGCCTGTTGATTGGAGGTAAGGGTAGAAATTAAGAGGTAGAAGATTGGCCAGGTAGGGAGTCAAGGGTATAGGTCCCTTTATTCATGAGCCCTCTGCCACAACAGAAGATGGGACTGGGGATCAGTCTATAGGAAACACTAAACTTTCCCAAAGAATAGTAAAGGAACAGTTCTGAGGCTTTGAAAAATACACCAGACAAGAAGCTTGGATCCCAATTGAGACTCTGCCCCTAATGATGTGGCATGGCCATGGGCAAGGATCTCTAAGCCTTTTTTTTTCACCATAAAATAGGGATGTGGACTCCCTGACTGAGCCCAAGGCTGCTTCAGTTCTAAACTCTATGTCTAGAATCCTTTCAAGTACTTAAAGACTGCTGCTTCCATCCCTCCCAACCCCCTTATTCTGTTCTCCAAGTCAACACACCTCAGTTCCTTCAACTGACTCAGGGGGCATCATCTCAAAGCCTTTCTTTCACTACCTAGTGAGCCTACTATCCATGTTCTTTAGGACTGTCAATGTTCCCTCTTAAAATGGCCTCCCAGAAGCGAACACAATACTCCAAATACATTCTAACAAGGGCAGAGCCCAGCTAAATTGTCTCAATGCCCTAGTTCTGGACATATTTTTGATCTAAGCTTGTAATTTCAGGAATGCAGAAACACCTTCTGCTAAGACAAGCAGCTGAAATGTAATCGTACATGGCTGCCTAGGGTCCTGCAGGTAAAGTGACTTGTCCTTTGTCATGTAGATGACAGGACAGAGGAGCCTTGAATACAAGTCTTCCTGACTCTGCAGCCAGCCCTCTATACACCACATTGCTTGCCCTGTACATCATGCTACCTAATACAGCCTTGCTTCTCTCAAACCAATTTTTATAAATCATGTGCAAGACCTTACTTCCCCCCCCCATTCTAACTTTTAGATTTGGCCAAATGTTCTGGTACATTTTTGAATCTTGACTCTATCTATATTTTTTATTCATCCTTGGTTACCTGCCTTTGTTTCCATCTTCTGAACAAGTCTTTTTAAAATTTAAGTTGGTTGGAGAATTGCCTGGAAATCCATATTGGTCTCTTTAAACAACTCTCCCTCTTCCTTCTCATTGCCCAAAGTCACACAGCTAAGTAGTATTAGTGAGCCAGGATTAAAATCCAGGTATGAATCCCAGTCCAGAGATCTTTCCACTAAACTTTGCTGCTCCCTGTGGATAAATATTTATAAAGCATTTTGAACTTTTCAATAAAATGTCAAAGTTCAAAACATTTTCACAAAATGTGAAAAGACAGAGGGCTTCCCATAATCAAATAGATGAAAACCAATGCTAATATTAAATATGATTAACATGGAACAAATATGCTTCAAAAAAAGGGTTTAGTTATACATTCTCCCATTCAAAACCATTATTGCTTATGACTAATTTGAAATTGACTTCTCTTCTTAAAAGTAATGATCCTGTTGTAAAATTATTAATTTCTAAACTAATTAAATTTCAATACCTTTGAAGGTATTGTTTGGCTTTGCTGATAATGGAAGGGGAGGGAGCTTCTCATTTGGGGTAAAATTACCAATTCTCTCCTCAAGTACTTTATGGAGAGATTACTTCAGAGACAAGCAACATGTCAGCAGTGACCATTAGCTTTTAACTTGTTCTAAAAATGACGGAAAGCAGTTACAAAAAGAGTTTAATGTGCATTCCAAGTATGAATACTGAAGTTTTCTACATTTTGAAAAAGCACCTTCTCCCCAAATTTTTAAGTGTTTCAAGTTCATTACACTAAAATGTTATGGAGGTGGTGGTGGGAGGTAGAAGGAGTCACAGAAAAATTGAAGTTTAACAAATTTTCTATTAAATTCAGAAGTTTAAAAAAATGTTTCAATTTTTATAGCAGAAAATGTGCAACAGATACATTCACAAAATGTATTATTTACATTTGTCCCTAAGCAAAGTATACTCAAAATATCTTATACATTTCTTGACAGAATTTTGCAGTTATCTCTGTAACATCACCATAACATTGTTACAAGAAGTACAAAAGTAAAACAGATGCATTCATCTCAAGCTAAAACTAGGTTGTTTTTTGTTTTTGTTTTTTTAATTCTTGCTCTTAACTTGGAATCATAGTATCTTAAAGTGTGGGGGAAGGGGAGAGAGGAGAAACCTCAGACTCTGTTTCAACTCCTACTTGAACAAGAATCAGTTGTTAAAATGCCCCCAATAAATAACCACTTGGCCTCTACTGAAACCGTCCCCACTTTCCAATGCAGCCCATTCTACTTTGAGAAATCTATAAAAGTGTTAGGAAGACCTTTTTTTAATATTGAATTGAAACCTGTCTTTGCTATTTCAATCTACTCCTTCTCATTTTGCCCCATGAAGTAAAACAAAATAAATTTAATTCCCTGTTCACATGACAATCTTCGAAATACTTGAAGACAGTTATCTTATCTCCCCTAAGACTTTCCTTGACAGGCTAAGTAACTGATATGACAAGGTTTCAAGTCTCTCCAACATGCTGGTAATTTGACAATGGTCTTCTTAAACATATAGATCTTAAAACTAAAAAATACAATTAAGGTGAATTAAGACCAGGAAAAAATTATATGTACAGAGAGAACTATAATAAACCTTGTTCTGGTTTTATTAATGCACCCAGAGATCACATTAATTTGGGGGGGGATTTTTAAAACTACCATATCACACTGTTAACTCATGTTAAGTAGTCTACTAAAACTCCAAGTCTTTTCCTCATAAACCTTAAGCCTAGGTAATATGTAGGAGGATATTTCATGGCAATCCAATACCAAAGTAGAAGACAAAGTCTGTCAAGAGGGATAAACTTTGGTTGCCTTTACTTTTTTTTAAAAATATCTCTGGGAGAGAGAATGGGAGAGGAAGAGGCAGACAGATAAGACAGACAGACATGTATAAATAATTTTGTAAATAATTCATTCTTATCCGTTTGATGTTCTTTCTTAAAGGTTATAATTTGGTTGTAAACCCAAACAAAAAAAAAGGTTTTAATATATTTTGATAAATGTTATTCTTTGCTCTTGATAGCTTTCAATCTCCTCTGCTAGAGGAAGGATGTTCTGAAAGCATGTTCAGTGTCCAAATCTTGTCTCTCTCCCTACAACTATCGTGTCTGACTCCTCTTTCTCAAAATGCCCCTACTTAGTGAAGGCTCTTGTCACTTCACACTCTCACTACTGAAATAGCCTACTAACTGATCTTAATGCCAAGTACCTCCCCACTTCAATCCACTCTTCACAGCTGCTTATAAAGAGGCTTCTGATCCCCTCATTCTCCTATTCATGGGATCATAGATATAGAAGAGAAGGGACCTCAGGTCATCAAATCCAAGCCCCTCATTTTAGACTTAAGTGAGGCATAGGGAAGTTACTCAATCCATCCCAGCAGCTCCCCTTCATCTGGAGGATAACATGCTGTTGGACAATCTGTCCATCTACACTAGTCCCCCAGACTTTGTACAAAGATGTCTCCTCCACATATGCCATGGTGGTCCAGTGACCCTGATCTCTTTGCTATCTATTCCTTGAAGATTCTCTAGTTTCCAATTTCAAGTGTTTCCCCTAGCAATCCCCCAAATCTGGAAATCTTTCATCTCATCCTGCCTAATTAAAATCTCAAAGCTGTAACTAAAGTTCCACCTCGGACAAGAAACTTTTCTCAATACACCCAGAGAGAGGGAAATGAAATGTGGACCACAATATAACACTTTCATGCTCTCTATTGATGTTTGCTTGCATTGTGTTTCCTTTCTCGGATTTTTTATCTTGTAGATACGATTTTTCTTGCACAACAATGATAAGGAAATATGTATACATATATTCGATTTGTCAAGTATTTTAACATAATTAACATGTAGTGGATTTCCTGACATTTAGGGGAAGGGTGGGGACTAGGGGAGAAAAATTTGTAACAGAAAGCTTTGTAAGGGTCAATGTTAAAGAATGGTAGGAGGGAGGGAGGGAGGAAGGGAGGGAGGGACCAAAGGAGGGAGGGAAAGAGGGAAGAAGGGAAGGAGGGAAGGAGGGAAGGAGGGAAGGAGGGAAGGAAGGAAAGAAGGAGGGAAGGAAGGAAAGAAGGAAGGAAGGATTTAATAAATGCTTACTGACTGACTGACATATGCCACTGCACTGGTCATCCCCTCAAGCCTGGACTATATTCCTTGCTAATTTCCATTTTTTGAAATTGTTAATTTCCTTCAAGATTCAGCTCAAGAACAAACCTTCTACATCAGGGGTGAAGAACTTCTGGCCCACGGGCCACATAAGGCCCATAAATTATTTGCTAGATGATGATGAACTGAAAGCTAGGTACAACAACCTCCCACTGCTTGTGTTTCATATGGCCAGCGAATGATGTTATAAATATCCAAATTGTCTGTGACAGAAAAAAGGTCCCCCAGTCCTGCTATACATGGAGCCTTTCTAGATCCCCAGGTTATTAGTGCTCTCCCTTCCAAAACTACTTTGTATTTACTTTGTAATATATTCCACACAAACTTATATATGCAAATGGTGTTTCCCCTGAAAGAATATAACTCTGAGGGCACAGATTTGTTCATTTTGCCTTGGTATCTCCAGCACTTAGCCCAGTACCTGGATCATAGCAGTTGTTTAATGACTGATTGATTTTGCATGAAAAAAATGGATCTGTTGAATCCATTAATGATTTCCCAAAGAGCAAACTATTTGAGGATTTGGAGAATACAAGAGGTGAGAAAAAAAATCTTACCTATGAAAAAATTTTTAAATCAAGAAACAAATAATTAAATACCACCAGTTCAAAGTCCCTATTTGAAGGGATTACATTAAATTCTGATTCCATTACACTATATTCTAATACGTTTTAAATTGTCAAATAAATTTTGAAGGGGTTTTTTAGGAGTGACTTTATATTCTGGGCTGACTATAATACTTTATATTAAAGTGTTTAGGTATAAAATTATATGGCCAGTAAGTTCTTCTCCAATAGCTACAGAAGAAGTAAATATGTTGACTATTGATAAACAAGACACTGTATGAGGACAGTAGCTTCTTAGAAAGTCAAATAACTATCCTCGATCTAGCAAAGATCTTATTCATAATGCCCCCTGTTCCATTTCCCAGATGATTTCCATGGAAACAAAATTTTTAACATTTATACAGTAAACAGAATAGGTGAGTTCAACTTTTCAGTCTTAAGTCAATACATTTTGGGTCAGATACAAAGACTGACCCCTTTTACCTGCAAAATTGATGGATAAAATTTATATACTCATTTCCAGACAAAAGTCTCCTGAGAACCTAAGAGAACCTGAGAACCTGAAAACCTCTATGAGTCAAGGATAAAGGGGCAAAGAGAATCTGGCACTACTGTATAAATAAGTCTGGGAAAAACAAGGTGGGAGGGAGGGAGTAGCCATAGAAATATTTCTTAAGGCTGGAAAGAAGTGTTGAGGAATAGGTTAATATCTTCTTTATTAAAAATTTTTTTTTAGATCACAAGTTTGGCATAAACAAACTTTTAACAATAAAGAGCGTCATAGCTACAAAAGTTTAGCGCGGCCCAATGTAATATGTGCCATTAATCTTAAATTTTTTTGTGTGTAAACATGCCTGAGATAATACAACTTTGGGTACTAAAATTGGTTAAGAGTATCCAAAATACATAAGATGACCCAACAATACAGATAAAAATGTATATAAAACCTGTTCTGACAGTATTTCTTTTAGTGTGTTACCAAGAAGATATAGGTTATTTTGTCAACAAAAACATATCTTACATTTTAATTCTTACAAAAACTAACAAAGTAATAAATAGTACATAATTTGGAATGGCAGTCATTTATTTACTTGTAAAAGACAAAAAGGCCATTCATACATTTTAATTAATATTTAATCATGCCAAATTTTAACATTTATATTTAAAACAATATAAGCATCACACATAAGAAGAAAAGATGAGGGGTGAATAAGTAAAAAAAAAATTTAGATATGACATATTGCCACCAAATTGATCAAACTTATTTGTGAGGAACAGAAATAATTACACAGTATTTCTTATTCTTCTTACAAGTACCTTACCTAGCTTTCATTCTAACAAGCACATATATATATATGCGTTCAACATTCACAAAAGAGAATCTCCCAATAAACTAAAACCTAACATTTTCAAGTCAGGATTAATTTTAAAGATGCCAATACATGGTACTTGCAAAAATAAAACACACCCTAACACCAAGCTTAAGTAATATTTCTAAATTTTGTGACTACAAATTTACAGCTGCTTACCCTGCTCTGCTTCATCTTTCTTTTTTAGAACCACCAGAAGGAAATAAAGATGCCCAGACCTAAATTTTTTTTAAAAGGAATTAATTTTCTAACTTTATTCCAATAACCTCCAGATTCAAATGACATACCCCACTCCCATCCTCCCCACAAAAATGTCATAATTTTTTAAAAAACTTTTAAGTGACTTCAGTAAAATGTACTTAGTTATTCTGATAGCAATAAAAGACTTAATACTTGAAATAAACAAGTTAATCCTTGGAATAAATTAAGCCCTGGAATTTTATCTTCTACAAACAGAGATCACTTAGGTAGTCAAGTATCAAATTTATCCTCATTTCATCAAAAAGCATTCACCTTTCTGAAGTCTTCTCAAAATATGTGAGGGCTAAGGCCAAAGGAGCAATCTGTTGCCTATCTCTAAGCTCTCAAAAGTTTATTTTCAAAGCTACCATTTTAGAAAGGGCAAAGTAAGGACACAGTGGAAGGGTATTCTTCCCTCCTCTGCTACCTTCAAAGAATCCTTTAAAAAGGAGGAGGAAAAAAAACTTAAGGGAAATAAGAAAAAGAAAACCAATAGAATTATGTACAAAAAAACTCTTCAAAGTACTACAAAGGTAAATAAAAATATATTTGCAATTTCCAATATTTCATTTATAAGAAAAGTGGCCATTCCGTAATTTAAAAAAAAATTAAAAATAAATAAAAAAGACAAACTGCTGCTTCTTTTCCTTTGAAATATACACTTATGTTTTTGGACTTAATAGCCTGTCAAACAAATATGCTGTGAAAAAGGACCACTTAGAAGTGAAACTAACTAAATTCTTCTAAAAAATTTAATATCTTAAAAATGAATGCAAAACTATAAAGGAGAAAATGTGTTTACAGACGTATGATAAGTCCATTTTAAGAATAGGTGGCCACAAAACAAGTGTATTACATGTGTTTTTATAAGTTCAGAAACAGAAAAGCCAAAATTAAACAGGGAAGATATAGATCCTTGAGATCAGAAAAAAGAGAAAATCATGGGATCACAGGATTATATATTTAAGAGTTGAAAGAGACTTTAGCAGCCCGTAAATCTAAACTCTTCATTTTACAGAAGAGACTGGTAGAAAGCAAAATTGAAAGGAAAATGTGTACTAGAAAAACAAAAAGTTTTGTTTTTAGATTCAAAAATCTTGGGGAAAAAGTAAATAACTAGTAATAAGTATTTTAGTAATTACCCTAATAATGTTTGCTTTTTAGTATGGGCTGAATTCATTCAGAAATTTTCTACAACCCACAAATATCACAAATGATAGTTGAAGTTAACTTCTTTCAAAGTGCCGAACCAGTAAAAAAAAAAAAAAAAAAACAAAAACAAAAAAAAACCTCATAAAACAATGTAATCACAGTACAGATATAAAATTATAGTAGCAATATACCTGAAATTTTTTTTTTACTTAACACAAAGACATTCTGAACTTTCTACAATACATTTATGAATCTGCACCCTTTGTATTACATTATACACAAATTTAAAGTTATTTATCAGATTGTCCAAAGGCTCAACTTTAAGGGGCTGGGAAATTCTCTCTCTTCCACTTTCATACATGAAATAATCAACTTTAAAAGACAAGCACTGCTTAAAAACAACACAAAAGTGAACTCTTAGGCAGTGTTTATTCAAGATGCTCAGAATTAGAAACTGAATACTAGCTTTGATTCTGCTATGAAAAAAATCCAAACATGGCATAACAAATATTGTCCTTAGTTTTAGATTATCTAGTAATGGAGGTAGGAATTAGCATCTGCAAATAGACCTGTGATCTCACAGATTTAGGGGTTTCCTCCGATGAGGCTTAACATAACTTCTGACTCCTATTTCTTCCCATAAGTGTACCCCAAAGGGCATTATACACAAGTCCAGGAGGCATTCCTTGCACTTTCTTAATACTCTGAATGTATTCCCAGTGCAAATGGCTCTGGCCGTCTCATCCTTTGCCCTCACTACTGGACCAGCCCATATTCCCATTCTATCACACTTCTTGATGATAGCTTTTATTATTTTTCTTGAAAGGTCTTTACTAATCACATGTTGCAGGCTCTTGACATCATAATGCACCATTCCACAACCTTAGGTGATAATCACTTTTAATTCTTTGAAGACTGTTCTATTATATGTGCTCCACATAATAATGAACTGAAATTAAAAATACCATGACTAAATAGAACCTCAAAACTTGGAAGGGACTTGAAAGGTCATCTAACAGTCCAAATCACACCTGTTTAAGAATACTCTCTACAGCATTCATTCCTTACATAAACTGATGCAAAATAAAGTAAGTAGAAGCAGGAAAACAATTTACACAATGACAACATAAATGAAATGAATGACAGAAGAATCAAAACTGATTGCAGTGAAATTATAATGAGCAAGTCGGATTCCAAAGAGAAAAGACATTCACCATCTTCTTTACAGGGTAGGGGAATAGGATACCACAGGTTTGCTGGTAGAGTGGACACAGTGCAGGGCCTGGAGTTAGGAAGACTCATCTTCCTGAGTTCAAATCTAGTGTCTGATAACTTAACTAATTGGATGATCCTGGGCAAGTCACTTAACTGTTTGCCTCAGTTTCCTCACTTGTAAAAATGAGCTGGAGAAGGAAATGTTAAACTACTCCAGTACCAGGCCAAGAAAACCCCAAATGAAGTCGAGTCAGACACTAATAAAAAACGACTAAACAAACAATATAACCCAAAACTTTTCCCAATATATTGCTTAGTTCCTCTGACTTATTTATTTTCTTTTTTATTCTTTGTAATAACAGTTACCTCGAGTAGAGGGAGAGGGAGAAAGTGGGAAATTCTGATGATATGAAAACAAAAATGGTCATTTCTTATAGTATTCCTTCTCAAACTGATAACTTGCAAGAAAGAGGAATAGATTCTGAAATATCCTGTTCTTCTTTGAGTCAGCTTTAAACACTACTAAATTTTTCCTTAAAATCAAGTCTCCTTTTCACAATTTCAAACCACTCTTTTATGACTGATTATTAGGGTCAAACAGAATAAGCTCCCTTTATCATGACAACTCTTTAAATACCTGAGTCAGTTAATCCTTCAAGTCTTCTGAAGCCTAAACACCCAATTTTTCTTCTTATATGATATATAAATAGACTAGAGATCTCATCATTCCAGTATCCTTCCTCTCCTACATGCCAGCTTGCTCATGTACTTCCTAAAATGCAGCAAGAAACAGTAAAATCACTCCCTTATTTCGAACACATTCCCATGATACACTATGATCACTTCTTAAGTTTATAATCCACTAAAATTTTCAAATATTCTTTACATAACCTAGGTGCTAGCCATGCCTCCTTCACCCGCACTTGTCAAGATGGATGTTTTCATCCCAAGTAGATTTTCCACGTAGTCTTTTTAAATGTTACTGTTTTAGCCTGCTGAGATCTTTAGGAATCTGAACTGTCAGCCACTGTATGAGTTCTTTATGGGACAGCTCTGTGTCTATCACTTCTAATATGCTAAGTATACCATCTATACCTTCATATAAGTAGATTAGAAATATGTCAAACAGCAAGGAGCCAACAGCACAATAAAGAAAACTTTTAACTTTTAGTTTCCTCACCTGTAAAAACAAGGAATTAAACTAAATAATCTACAAATTCCCCTCACAAGCTTAAAAATTCTATGATCATTTTCAACTCTTCCCACAATAAGTTCTCTAGCAGAGTTTCCAAGAAGTAGCAAAATTAGCTGACAAGTTTGGCTATTTTCCCTTTCCCATGACCATGCTCTCTATCTAAGATTTTAATTAACAAAAGAAAGAAGGAAAAGTTAACAGACCAGTTTGTCTTACAACCTATACAATCAGCTCTTGGAAAAGGACAATTGTTTATGTTGAATGATTTGAGATATACTCACTTTGCAACTCAGCTATCACCCAAAATCACTTAGGATTAGTTTTCAACACTATTTTATATTAATTATCTGTATACATGTTGTTTCCCTTTCCCCCTTCCCATGCTGTAGAAATTAATTTCCTTAAGGGTAGGGATTGCTGGAAACATAAATTAGAAATGCCATATACAACAAACATCTAATTGAACCACTGATCTTTGAGGTCAATGCTGAGTAATTTTTTAAAATAAAAGCATATCTGATGAGCTGAGGCAATTCCAATAGACATGGGATAAAAAATGCCATCCGCATCCAGAAAGAGAGCTATGGAGCAAAACATACTCTTTTCTTTTCTTTCTTTCTTTCTTTTTTTTTTTTTTGTTGTTGTTCTTTGCCTTTTATTATGAATTTTCTTGAACAATATGACAAATATGGAAATATGTTTAAAAGAATCATACATATTTAACTTAGATAAGATTGCTTGCTGTCTTGGTGAGGTAAGAGAGAGAGGAAGAAAAATTTAAAAACAAAGTTTTTAAAACAATGAATGCTGAAAACTATTTCTACATGTATTTGGGAAAATAAAATACTATTTTAAAAAAAAGAAAATGAAAAACTGCAACAGCAAAGCAAAACCTAAAAGTACCCAGTAAAAGTTACAAAGTAGCAAATTTAGGTTGATATCAGGGCAAAGTGTCTCAAAATTTACCTGTTTCAAATTAGAAAAGGCTGTCTTGGGAGATGTAGATTCTCTCTCCTTGTACCTTTTAAAGCAAAGGATGGAAAACTACTATTGGGGATTGGTATAGAGGAGATTACTAGGGGATATAAGTTTTTCTTCATTGTCTCTGACTCTCCCAGATCAAACATTCTGCTTGCTAAGAACCGTCCATTCTAGCTCTGAACTTTCTTCCTGAGGCAAGCATGAAGTCAGGGATGGGTGGAAGCCAGAGTGGACAGGTTTCTAAGAGCCCATTCTTGAATTTTCAGCATGAGCCTTTACATGGCAGAATCAGAGAATTTCTACAAATAAGAGCTTTATTTATCATCTTGTTTATTGTCCAGACTTAAAGTGATGACGAAAATGTAATAATTCAGATTAAAAGTGTGTTGTGCAAAGAGAAAACTATATATCTAGAAAAATAAAATACTACTGAAAATTAAAATAAATAAAAGTATATGATTTAAGATAGAAAATTTACAATTATGCTGGCCATTTCTAACTTGAAAGTGATGCCTTTCACTGATTAGTATTCATTATATAAAATGGCTTCAATGTGTCTCAATCTCTGACCAAAAAAAATCCAAAAACCTGAAGTATATCTAAGTACATTGGTTATTTAGTTCTACTGATACAATTGTATCTACACAGCAACCAAATCCTATTTAGAATTATATCTCTTCATCAAATTTCATTACCTAATTCTGCCACAACGAGATACACATAACCAATTTGAAAAAGGAAACTTTACATTTTCATCCTACTTGGGTCAATGTATATAATGAATAAATAAAACCGGAAAATAACCAACCACTAGATACTACTTAAAGCCTGTCCATTTACAATAAAAAATACTAAATTTTAGCTCCTGTTTTACAACTACATGCCCCACCCCCTCCAAGAAAAAAAATTTTTTTTTTGTTTGGTTTGGTTTTTTGGCAGTTAAGTGAAATGTTTTGTCCAAAGTATTTTTGGCTTGTTAAAGAAATAGAATTAGGCCACCATTCAATATGGTACAAAATTACACAGATATTCAATCTAGAAGACCACCTCTATAAGAAGAGTATTTGCATAAAAAGTCAATTATTGTGTATACAGATTTAATAGTATAAACAACTAAGAAATTTAATTCAAAATCTGCTTAAAGTACTTTTGTTGGGTACAACAGTAGGTTTTGTCTATTTATGTGAGATTTAAGTCAATGTTCCAAAATAGTAGCAAGAAAGGTATAATAACTTAGGTCTTTAGTTTCAAAAAGAACATGTACTATTAAGAATAAAGTTTTCTTTTTTTTAAATCCAAAATATATTAAAAATATGCCAAAAATCCTACCTAAGTTACCTGAAATTTTTCTCCATAAAAACCAACTTATAATTTTTTTAAGATTTATTTTTTAATTATTTCACTAATGTACATTTTCAAATATTTCAAGGATCCATGATTTCATCCATACAGTTACTCTCCAAATCTACCCCACCTTCATTCAGATCTCAACTTCACTAGGATTTGGTGTTGTCTATCTTCACAAATTCTTGTGGCTGGAAAAATTCATTCAGTGGCAGCCAACTTTCCTGCACTGAGTCTTTCCAAGCTTAGCTAAACTGGTACCCCCATACCAAGATTAAGACAGAACCCATCCTTGCAGCCACACTTTAACTCTTCTGCTTGGATGCAACTGCCTTGGCTTGCAATATCTTTTGAGGGCTTAGGGTCACATCTACTTCATAATGCAGGATGAAAAGTAGGACTTCAGTGGAGATCCAACATACAGCTATTAAGTCAAATTCAACATATTTTATTGCAGCCTTACAGTTAGTTAAGTACATGACTAAATTACTACTAGTAAGGAATGATTTCAATAGAGATTATGTATAGACTGACGGAACAGACTTATTCTAGATTGCTGTTTATGATTTTCAAACTTTATAATAGGACACATGAAAAAGAAGAACAAAGATCAATTAAGAGCTGAAAGAGGACAAAAAAGGTTCTTCATTTTACAAATGAGAAAACTTGAGGACTATAAGTCAATACACTTCACTAAAGCCCATGCTAGTAATAAATAGCAGCTGGAACTTCAAACAAGGTCTTCTATTTCTAAATCCAAGGCTCTTTCCATCCCAGTAAGCTACCTTTTCACTATGCCAGCTTGATCCTAACATCTAAATAAAAGATACTTTCTGTATGTGAGGAATGAGACTGCTTTTATTAAACATTCAATATATGCATTCAAAGTAGTTCAAAGCATTTTTGGAACTGCTCCTTTGAAATCACCTTCCAAAAGCTTCTAACATGTCTTCTCAATAGTATCAATATTGAAAAAATATCATCCCTGACATCGGTTTATAACCTCTTGTTTTGGACCAGATGGTACACGTTTGGACATGTAATTTCTGTTAATTTAAAAATCCATGTTTCATTTTATACTGATTTTTTTAAAACCATATCATTAAGGGGCAGCTAGGTGGCGCAGTGGATAGAGCACCAGCCTTGAAGTCAGGAGGACCTGAGTTCAAATCTAATCTCAGACACTTAACATTCCCTAGTTGTGTGACCCTGGGCAAGTCACTTAACCCCAATTTCCTCAGCAAAATAAACAAACAAAAACATATCATTAAAACTAAGTAATTCAAAAGTGTAATATCTCAAACTTGAATTATAATCATGATTAACATACCACTTTTTAAATTATTTTACTCAATTATCTGGTTTCTTTAAATTAAAAAAGGATTTAGACTAAAACAAGCACTAATACTTTAATTTTCCAATCTCAATTTCCTGTCAAATCTTAAGATCTACAGCTAGTTAAAAGACTTAATTATAACATGAATATAAACTTCAGCTGCAACAGTCAGTGTAAAATTCAAAGAATTGCAGAAAAGATTAAAGAATTTGAGAACTGAAAAGGACCTGAGAGATCAGCAGTTTCACCTTATTTTTATAGCCAAAAAAACTGAGATCTAAGGAAGTACGTGAATGCCCAAGGTCAGGTTAGTGATAGAGCTGAGACTAGACAGATTCTAGATCTTCTCCTTCCCAGATAGTCCTCTTTCCATTATACCAAATTATCACTATTTTTGAAAGTAAAATCTCACATTTGTAAAACTGCCATGATTTGAAACTTACCAAAGTTAATTACCCAAAATATAAAACAATGGTATAAACTTTCATAATTGTATTCTTTAGAGTACTAGACTGTTGGGTTTCCAAAATATGTTTTATTATGGCATTAATAAACTTGAGAAGTCTCCACATTTCAAAGGATCTATCATCTGCTCACTGTGGGAAATCAAAGAGGAACTCTGTACATGGTTTTTGCCTTTGCATTACCAGTGTTATAGCACAGGGCCTGGCATACAATAAGTGCTTAATGATTGTTGACTAAAAGTTGTTAGGGCCAAAAAAAATGCATTGCACTTGCTGTCAATCAGGTGGGGATTAACCTCTTCTGAATTCAGCTAGTGGCACAAACCACTAGGTAATGTAAACCATCCTCCATTCTGGAAACTTTTCCAAGTTGGTAGAACCAGAGATAGGATTCTGCCTTCAAGAACCTGAGGTCATTTCCCCATAATCTCATGGAGACCAGAGACTTTATTTAGAAGAACCTTTATTTAGAAGGACTCATCCAGATTTCTTCATGCCTTACTACTCTTCATAATCACAACAAACAAAAATCACAATAAAGTCATGAAAATACTTGTTTTTTCTACATATCTTATAGCACTTGCCCAGTGTTGGCTTCATTTGAAATTTTGCCAAGAAGATGTAAGAATTAAAGCTTCATTCTTTGAAGGTTCTTGCTACTAAGAAGTGGGCAGTATACAGCATAGCATAAAGCACTAGTTTTATAATTTAAACAAAATACTGCGTTAGTCTTCCAGGGTTCCAATACTGAATTATGACCTTGGATGAATAAAACCTCTGAGTTTCAAATTCTTCTGTAAAACAATGTCAATGACAATGTCTTCTAATTCACAAGACTGGTGTGAAGATCATATAAAATACTATTATATACATTTCTAATTGCAAAAGTACATAGTAAAGGTACATTATTTGCTTTATGGTTTTTATTAGTGATGGAAAAAAATACTAGAATTACATTAATATTACCTCGATAGAATATTCAATCAAATGAATAAGCATTCTGTGCTTCAATATTAAGTAGTGGGAGCTACTGGGCCCGGGCGCCCCGGGAGCCGCTCCATCTGTGTGCATTCAGATATTTTAAAGCACAACAGTGATATCTGAATACACACAGATGCTGTTTAGGAAGTAGGGAGCATTACATTTAAGATGTAATCCTTATTTAATAACATCCATTAGCACCTAGGCTGTATTAATAGCTTAGTAAAAACAATGTAGTGTGAGGCAGCTAGATAGTACAGTGGATAGAGCATCTGCCCTGAAGTCAAAAAGAGGTAAGTTCAAATCCGGCCTCAGACACTTAATACCCCTAGCTGTGTGATCCTGGGCAAGTCACTTCATCCTAATCGCTTCAGCAAAAACAAACAGGGTAGCCATTTTATGTAGCTCTAGTGGTATGGATTTAATCTATCAAAATAATCTGTTGTCACCAATAGCATGGAGTATGAATATGTGTCTATCTATTTTATATGTAGTACAATAATATGTAATAATCTAGTATATAATATAGCATATAGTAATAATTTCAAGACAGTAATAAATTTTATTTATTCCATACTAATATATAGCAATATATACTGTAACATATATTAAAATACTCTAATATAGAACAAAGTATATACTAGGGTAATATGAAATATTTTAATGGAGAGTAAAAATTATTAATGTATTTCGATTTGCAGCACATTCATAGAGTATGTATTATGGTCTAACAGTATGGATTACATTTAGGTAAGCATGTTTATATGCTAAATAATGTGGGGTATCTAATAATTATACAGTATATGCTACAGACTTATACAGTTTATATTTGACATGACTGTATTATGCGTTCCACGCTGATATGGCACATGTGATGCATTATATACTAGATCTTTTATGCTACTATAGCACATCACATGATAACGCACAGCATATGCTGACATAGCTTCCACGGAGTAGTAAGGGACCATAAGTAAAAACACAAGCCTATATAATCATTCTGTCGGTGACAAGTGTGTGGAGGGTACGCGTCACGCTCGCGCCCACCGCCACACAGGACACCCCTCCCAGGCCCGGCTCCAGTTTTCACGAGTGTCCCGGGCGGCCGGGCGAGGACCACTGCTCGGGGGGCGAGGGGGGATTCACGAGCCCCCTCCCCCACGCAGCTCGCACGCCCCCGCGTCAAGAAGGCGCCCACAGAAGCACGTGTGCCGGGGGTGACAAGGCACAATCGGCCCTCTGCAC
This sequence comes from Myrmecobius fasciatus, assembly GCA_023553655.1. Lineage (NCBI taxonomy): Eukaryota > Metazoa > Chordata > Mammalia > Dasyuromorphia > Myrmecobiidae > Myrmecobius > Myrmecobius fasciatus. The sequence goes on along the minus strand of JAJPUD010000374.1, from coordinate 240,648 downwards.
GGAGACCCCAGGAAGGACGCGGGGCCACTGCAAACT
>JAJPUD010000374.1:181082-235612 GCA_023553655.1 Myrmecobius fasciatus | reverse complement strand
CCCCCTCCTCCCCGCTTCCGGCTCCCGCTCATGCGCAGTGCGGCCCCGCCGGCCTGGACCGGCGCCCGCCGCCGAGGGGAGGAGACGGCGGGGAGGGGGAGGCTGCGGTCTGGGGGGATGGGAGGTGGAGAGGGGAGGGGGCAACAGAGCGCTGGGGTGAGAGAGGAGGAGAGGGATAGGAGGCTGGGGCGGGGAGGAGCAGGAGGCTAAGAGGGCGGGGACAGAGTTGCGGGAGGGGCTGTGGGGGAGACCTGGAAGCGGGGAGGAGGGGGGAAAGTGCGGGAGGGTGCGGAGCGGGAAGCTGTGTGTAGGAAGGACTGGGGGGGAAAGGGAAGAAAACAGGAGTGGGTGGGGAGAGGAGTGGGGGTGACCTGGAAGGAGGGAAGGAGCTGGAGGCAGAAGGAAAAAGCAGGAGTGGGGAGACCTGGAAGGGAGGAGAGGGGGAAGTGCGGGAGGTGCGGAGCGGCAGGCTATGGGAGGGGAAAAGAGAAAATAGGAGGGAGTGGGGAGAGGATCAGAAGGCTGCGGGAAGAAGAGTGGGGGCGACCTGGCAGGGGGGAGGAGCAGGAAGCTTCGGAGGGGAGCTGGAGAAAGAAGCAGGAGTGGGGGACAACTGGAAGGAGGGAGCTAGGGGGAGAGATGACCCAGGGAGGGTGCGGAGGGGGCCCCCTTCCCCGCCTGGCCTCCCCAGCTAAGGTGGGTGATGATAGGGAAGTTCTCCGACCTCAGCATCCCCAACATCTGCGGGACGGAGTGGAGGGAGCCCCCAGGTTGGAACCACTGAACCAGAGTTCGAATCCAGCTTGAGTGGTCCACCTATAAGAAGTGGAACGAGCCCCTTCTCTAGGAGTCTGTCTCCTTTCTTGCTAAAATAAAAGGACTGGACCAGAGCCGACATTGTGAACCTGGGACCACTGAGGCCAGAACTGTTCGGTAACCCTCACTCTTAAGTGGTTTCCTTGGTATGTCCCTATAGTTTGTTTGGGATTTTGGTTTTCTCCAGTTTGCCCAGGGGCACACAGAGTAGGGACACTAGACTCAGGACTCCCCAAGCTTGCTTCCTTCCCTCCCAACATCCTGTGACTCATTAAACGGGGCGGGCGCTAGGGATGAAAAGCAGACCCTGTCCGCAGAGAGCCTATGGGGGAGGGAGGGAGGCAGATACGATGGGTAAACAAACAACCCTGGGAACCAAGGAGAGGGATCCAGGAAAACACACAGAAGATTCCGCCTCCTCTAACCTGACATTGTCTTCTGGCTGGCTTGCCACCTGCACCAACTGGATCAAATGGGCCAAGCGAAGAGACAGCTGACCTCAGTTTTAGAGCCAACCAAGCAGAGGGTCTGAATGTGAGCTCAGCCCCTCAAGTCTTCCCCTCCTCACAATTGCTTCCAGTAAATTAGCTAGATAGCTAAATTACTTGAATAACAATGTTTGAAGATAGAGGGGATATAAGTTATTATCTCATCCAGCCCCCTCCTTATAATTGAAGAAACTGAGGTTTAAAGATGTAGAATATTTTGCCCCCACCACAACACAAAACTCATATTGAGTTCTCTTACTCCAAATCCGATTTTCTTCCCACTGGATGGATGGATGGATGGATGGTACTATCCTACTAGAATCTGTCAACTGAAACTTAGCCATATATTCATTTCAATGGTTTGGGTAGGCCTCTTTCCAGATTTCTCCTGCTCTAGGACAACCCTACCCCTATGCCAGGTGAGAGGAGTGGGGTGTCGGGAGCAGGAAAAGTGCTAAGAATTCCAAGTATAGTATTCCTCCATGAGAGTATTGCATGAGCAGCTGGCCCTATTATTAAGAGGATTATAGCATCATAGAAAGAGCCAAAAGCAACATTCAAAGGCATCTAGTCCAATTTCCTCATTTCATGAAGAATTCCTTTAAACATGGATCAAAAAATTAAAGTTAGGACTCTCTCATCTTTGTCCTAAATCTACACCAGAAGGATAGACCAGTTCCATCCCTGTTTTAGGGGCATTAATCTATTATAAGGTGACAAACCTAACTCAATAAGTATTCATTGAATAACTCTTACATTGACTGAGGAGAAACAATAAAAAAATAAAGTATTTGATTTGTTCACAGGCCTAAAGAAGATTACCATTTAGTAGGGAAGATGTCTTATGTGAAATATTAAAGAAATAATACAGTACCTGTCCTTGAAGTACTCTCTGGACTTCAATCTTTGTCATGGGTGAGATGCCTTATATATAAAATATGGCTGGTATTTTGTGCTTTTATATCATTTTAAGGCACTTGGATAGGTGTCTGGATGACCTAAGAGCTCAGATGCCAATCAAATCAAACCTCTTATTGGCCTAGAGGATCTGAGATATGCCGAAGCTTTGCTGGCTCCCTCCTCACATATATATAGAGACATTAGTAAGTCCCTATTCTTTTCTGAAAATAATTCATAATCCTAGATCAGACTTTACCTACAGTCAGACTAAACCTTACTGGACTATTCAAGATCAAATAAGATTCCCTGAATCCCTTAAATAATCACCTGGCTTTTATACCTGTGTTTATAGAATAGATGCTAAAGCCAGCCTAAGGAGGAGCATTGGATATGCCCTCATGCCCTCATGCACTTAGCCTTTTGTCTACCAGTAAATATTTACTGAGGTTTTCCAATATTACTTTGGCTAAGCATTTGGGATCTTGATATGAATTATTCTAAAACAACTGGTTTATTTTTTCTGTAGAGGCTTGTTTTCATTTATTTGGAATAGGCGCCCATCATTGGTCTCCTAATTAATGCCTTTCCATCTCTCAAGACCATACCCAATGTAGTCATCAGGATTTATCTTCAGTATTTGCCCAAAGCCTGCTTCCATTGGGAAGAAGCAAGTTGAGAGTGAGCATTGTGGGCTCTAAACTAGACATTTCAAATGAGCTCTCTGTGACTGAATGGAAAAAACTGGATGATTGTACTAATTGTCATAATTTAATGAGGGAAACATTAAAAATTTTCTTCCTTATAGTATTAGAATAAAAAAGATTCTTTTGCACTGAAAGGCATTCTGAAGCATGTCATTCTTGTACCCATGGACACAAGTGACTCAATCAGTGTCTCCTGTAAATCTATTAAGACTGGAAATGATAAGTCTGCATTGGTGTGTCATCCCCATTCTCACCTGAAATCACAGGGTCTGCTAGAAAACCCCAAATCAAAAACACTGGGCGACAAATTTTTGGCAAAGATAAATATTTGTCAACCTGATCCAATTATTCTCCCAGGGACACTCTTCTGTATAAACAACAGAGATAACAGGGAGGGAGAATCGAATTCTGTTGGAAACATTTCAAGATAATAATGAAAATACTTTACATACATATCTGTCTATATTGACCAGTAAGCACTAATGAGCATTTGTAAATAGTAAAGAAGATTACCATTTTTCAAGGCAAATCCATCAAATCAATCCAACCACTTGAAAATAATAGTGTTGCTGCAAATGCTTAAAAAGTCCATTTTTAAGACAAACTGTGTTCTCCATTTAAATATTTGCAAAGTCCTATGTTTGCTGTCAAGTACTGTATAAAGAAACACAGAAAACTGAGAATTGTATACCTTTGCAATCTGTCTTTCAAGCAAAGCTTGTAAAAGAGAACAAATTGAAGTTAAACTGCTGAGAGTCTCTGTAAAGTTAGCTAGCTAGAATTAAGCAAGCAGAGTAGAGAGACCTTTGAAACACACCAAGGGACAGTTTTAAGATGCATAATTGCATTAAAGGCACTCTGGGGCACAGAGACACAAATTTTTCTACCTTTAATCTGAGGACACCTAGTTTGTTTATTTACATGAATTAATCTATATATCTAAGATTCAGAAGGTCCTCATTACAAATATGTAAAAATACAATGAAATTAATTCCTGTAACTTATCCCAGGTATCAAATTCTAATATTCAGGGGTGGGCAGGCCAGAAATATATTAGGATAAAATTACAAAAAGGGTAGAGAGGATGAGCAAAGGGAGGGATTGAGCATACCAATGGGAAGCAATAGAAGGGCAGTGGCAAGACCCATACTGTCCTCAATGTTCAAAATAGCTTCCTGATTTCAAGGAGCAAATTGGGGAGTTTGGGGAACTGAACCCTAGCTCTGCTCCTTGTTCCAGAGAGGACTGTTCCTGGCCAATGGACCATGGACCTGACTGACTGGCTATAGCTGTCTCCCACAATCTGGGCAGAGTTCCAGAATTAAACTGCAGCGAAGGACAGAGGGATGAATATCAGGGACGGCCTCGAGAAATCAAGGCCAGGCCAGTCTTAGAAAATGAAACAACCAGAGCCCTATTGAAGTGGGTGAGCCAACCAAACATGAAAATGGAAATAATCACCAGAGCCAGTCTGTCACCTCAAGATACATGTGGATCGGTTGTTTTTAGGTGCTCCACACTCATGGTAGAGGAATGTACTTGCAATAACGGCTGGGACTGGAGGGAGCTCTAGGAACTGGAGACCATGCCAGATCATCACTGATGATGTCATAATGTCCCATTGAATTATGATTGGAGGAGCAAAGACATTCATGACTTGGGTCAAACCCAAAGAGTTTCCTGTATCTGGAGATCTCTGAATCAGCTCCACTAATTAACAGGTTGGCAATTTCTCAGTCAACCTGCATCTTTTTCCCTGGATAGCCCTTTAATACAGGGCTTTTCCTTGGATGACAGGGAAAACGCTAGAATTTCCCCTATGGTGACTATTTGTTGGTGTCATAAATAAGAGCAAATACTGAGAAAGAATTTTGTCTTAAACAAGAAAAAACATTTCTAGGAAACTAAAGCCAAAGTAAATATGAACTCTATCAGTCTGTCTATCTGTCTTTCTATCCATGTATCAATGATTACCTATCTTTATCTACCTATCTATCCATCCATCCATCTATCCATCTTCTATCTACCTATTTATTTGTCTGTCCATCTGTCTATAGCAAACACACAGAAATCCAGTTCAAGTGAATATTCATTTGAGAACTAATCATCAGTCAGAAAGGAACCGGGAAGCTACATTTCCATGGGTACTAAATGTTTTATATCCAATGTACAGTATTGATTTAAAATTCCCTCCCCCAGTACTATGTTTAATACACATTTATAAATGATCTCTGAAGAACAACAATATAAAAGGGATGAAGATAACCCCATGACAAAAGCAATCCCTGCACAAGGTGTTTATAATCTCAGTAAGACAAAGAAACTTGGAAACTAGTTCCTCAGGCACTCACCGGCCGGAAGTGGTTTCTGTCAAAGTGTAGTAAATGACCCAAAGATGTTTTCTTCATTGTACCTCTAATGGCTGGCCATCCCTAAGTCCTTTTAGTCCAGAGAAATTATTTGGGAGAGAGGGATAGGGGAGGGTTTGGTGGGAGAGCAAGGGTTTAAAGACTGATATGAAAGACAGAAGTGAAGTTAGCATTGTGGTAAGGTTAGAGAAGACTATTTTACCTACAAAGCATAGTTAAAGTATTAAAGGGAAGAAATCGGGGAGATGATGTGCATACCATTGCAGAATAAATGGAGAGGACGGCAGCACCCTAGAAAAGAGAAAGCAGGAAAGAGGCTTGAGAGTGAAGGCACCAAGGTTTAATTTGCTGTGAGGAACAATGGAAAGCCAGGTAAGAGATTTCAGTAAGGTGATGATGTTATTGAAGGACTATACGGGTGAGCCAGGGACACTTGACTTAAAGCAATTTGGACACAATCTAAAATGAGAGAAGTGAAAAGCAAGGAGGATGTAAAGAATAGCCCCAATGGCAGACCCATGTAACAATTTAAACAAAGGTTTGGGGTCTAGAGAAGTTGCAAAGGATCCATATATCTGCAAGAGAGACAAAGAGAAAAAGGAAAAACAAAAACAAAAAAATTAAAGCACTCTCTTGCGCTCTGAGATGCTTTAGCACTTTGTACTTCTCTTGGGCATTTGTATATTAATTTAGAGACAGATCATCTGTATGGTTCAGCTAGCTGCCTACTAGATTGTAAGCATTTTGAAAGCAGGCTTTACATCTCATTTCTCCTTGTGTCCCCCTCATGGTGTCTTGCAAGTTCATTCATTTGTGCAAGCAGTTACTTATTACAGGCCTACTCTGTGCTACCCACTGGAGATAAAAAAAAAGTTCCTGTCCTCAAGGAATTCTATTGAGGAAAAAATACTATGTATATAGCAAATTAAATACAAGATAGATCTAAAATAACTTCCAGAGTGAAGGTACTAGCAAAAAGTGGAAAAGGATTGAACTGGGCTTCCTGAAAGAGATGTCACTTGAGCTGAAATCTGAGGGAAGTCAAGAATTCTAAGAGGTGGAACTGAAGAGGGAGGATCTTCTAGGAACTGAAGAGGGAGAATAATATTGTGAAGGCATGGATATCAAAGGTGGATTGTCATCTAAGGAGAAAACCAAGTAGGTGCATTGGTCTGGAACCCAGTGCACATAATGGAGAGTAACGTGGCTGGAAAGGTAGGCAGGAGCCAGATGATATGAGGCTGTAAGACAACTTGGAGCAGTGGGTAGAAAGCAGGCCTCAAGGTCAGAAGCCTTGAGTTAAAGGAATACTTCTGACAGATAACTGACCCTATAACTTTGAATGAATCATGTGCTCCCTTTATGCTCCCAGGTACCTCTTTCAGACTAAGTTCCAGAGAAGATGCCAGTCCTCATTGGTGAAGGGAAAGGACAAGGTCCAGTCAAAGAAAAAAAAAGCCAAAAAATAGCAGTTGTTTAGTCCTGTGAAAATCTTCTGATCCTCATGAACCGTAGCACCCCATACCCTTGTATCCTCCCCTCTCTCGAAGTCTGCAAGTTTGCATTCCCTGTTTCCATGATACAATCTATCCATCTCATCTTCTGTCATCCCCTTTTCCTTTTGCCTTCAGTCATTCCCAACATCAGGGTCTTTTCCAGTGGGCCCTGTCTTGTCATTAGATGGATAAAATATTTCAGCTCAGCTTCAGTCAGTATTTGACCTTCCGGTGAATAACCTGAATTAATTTCTTTAAGTATGGACTGATCTTATCTCTTTGCTGTCCAAAAGCCTTCTCCAGCACCACAATTTGAATGCATCGATTTGGAAGCACTCAGCTTTCTTTGTAATCCAATTCTCATAGCCATACGCTGCTCCCGGAAAAATCAAAACTTTGATTATATGAATTTTTGTCAGTGAGGAATAGTCTCTGCTTTTTATTATGCTATCCAGATTTGCTATAGCTTTCATTCCAAGGAGCAGCTATCTTTTAATTTCATGACAGTGGTCCCCATCTGCAGTGACCTTTGAGTCCAAGAATAGAAAATCTGACGCTGCTTCCATTTCTTCTCCCTCTATTTGCCAAGAAATGAAGGGACCAGTTGCCAAATTAGTTTTTTTGATGTTAAGCTTGTGACCAGCTTATATACTTTCCTCTTTCATCTTCATTAAGTGGCTTCTTAATTCTTCTTCATTTTCTGCCATCAGAGTGGTATCATCTACATATTTGAAATTATTTCTTTCAGAAACCTTCATTCTGACTTTTCACTGGATGTACTCTACATGTAAATTAAATGAAATAGGTGACAATATATAGCCTTATCATATTCTTTTTTCAATGTTAAACCAATCAATTGCTTCATGCTCAGTTCTAACTTTTGCTTCTTGAGCCAAATAAAAATTCCTCAGGAGACAAGTATTAATCTTGTACTCCCATCTCCCATCTCTTTTAAGGATTTAATGGATCTGTCATTGGGGTCATTCTTTACATCCTCCTTGCTTTTCACTTCTCTTATTTTAGATTGTGTCCAAAATGCTTTAGGTCAAGTGTGCCTGGCTCACCCATATAGTCTTTCGATAACATCATCACCTTACTGAAATCTCTTACCTGGCTTTCCATTGTTCCTCACAGCACTTTGTTATGATCTATACAGTCAAAGGCCTAAGTATAGCCAAAGAAGTGGAAGTAAATGTTTTTTTTAAATGAAATTTCCTTGTTTTCTCCAAAATCCAGAGAAACAGAGTTAAATGACCTGTCTAGGGACACATAGCTAGTATTTGAGGTTAAATTTGAACTTAGATTTTTCTGTCTCCAAGCCTGGCACTCTTATCTATTGGTATTACCTTGTCACCCCAAACCAAAGAGAAAAGTATGTTTTTTATAAAGAAATCTGGAATGACATCTACGAAAAAACAAAGGAAAAAAAACCTCACAAACAACAACAAAAACCCAGAACCAGAAGACTGGAATACAAACTATGAATAGGAGTTAAATAAGAATGAATAAACAAAGAACCTTGATGGGAGATTCAGAGGGAAGAATTGTAAAAATGTAATATGCATTAAAATTAAAGAGAGAGGGATTATTCCTAGACCATCAGTAGTAGAGGAAAAATCCCCCTGTCAATGTATGTTGGCACCTGCTCTAAAAGTTAGTCTTAGAACACTGCCTACCACCCTGGGAGATTAAAGACCTCCCCAGGGTCACGTGGACAGTATGTATCAGAGGCCAGACTTGAACCCCCTTTTCCCCATCTTCTTGGCCTTAGATTGGTTCTCTCTCCACCACACCAAGCTACCTCTCATATGCATTGACATTAATTCAAGAAAAATGATAATTAAGCAAGTATGGTTACTTGTGTTAATATTTAATGTTGAATTTCCAATAAAACAGTTACTTTAAGAGAGAGATAGCCTATGGTTACATGCTCCAGAGGTGACAGATCTGAGACTAAGGGAGGAAATAGTGAAGAGATAATTGACAAGCCAGGTCCATCTAGAAAGAAATGCTAGAGGTGGAGGTTGAGAGGCAGAGTAATTATTATTTTCCTTGGTCAATAGCATGTTACTCACCAGCATAACAACATAGCTGTGAAATGTGTAAGACATCCTGACTTGGAAAGTACACATTTGTCAGAGCCATGTACATAGACCATGATGAAGGCATATGGGGGCATGAAGCTATCAGCTACTTAGATAAGCATCTGTTTATTTGTTTGGGTTTTTTTTTTTTTTCCATAAGAGAAAGATCCAAGATGAGCTTCTAACTCAGAAACTGGGTAATATTTGCAAGTCACCACTAAAAGTTAATATGTGTTGTGAAATTTGTACATAGTCATTTATCTTAAATTCTTTTTTATGTTTTTATTTTAAAAGAAGCACTTTTGTTTTTATTCATTTTAAACATAAAAAATACAAAAAAAAGAGAAAACATCCCCATGTATACAACACAACATAAAGAGAGAATTCAATATATAACCATGAATTTCCATTTCAACTGTTCTCTTTAAAAGAATTGTTTTCTTGCTTTTTTTTCTTTCTCATTTTTTCCTTTTTTGATCTGATTTTTCTTGTGCAGTATGATAAATGTGGAATATGTTTAGAAGAACTACACATGTTTAATCTATATTGGATTATTTGTTGTCTAGGGGAAAGAGAGAGTGGGAAGAGAGGGAGAATAATATGGAACACAAGGTTTTGAAAGGGTGAATGTTGAAAACTATGTATTTTGAAAATAAAAAGCTATCATTAAATTTTTTTAAACAACAAAAAACCCCATAACAACTATATAATAAACACCATAGTTTTAAAAGCCACCCTGTTTTTCTGTGCTTCCAAGTTTTCTTTTCTTCTCTGCTATGAACTTTTTTTTCCCCTTTCCTCCCCACCCCTCCCTAGAGAGGGCTACAATTAAACACAAATATGTATGCAGCACTATACTATATGTACTTCTATCAGTTCTTTCTTTGGAAGCAGATAGCATCTTCATCGGTCTTTTCTAATTGGTTTGAGTATTTATGATTCTCAAGATGAATTAATCATTCAAAGATGTCTTTAGGACAAAATTTCTGCTACTGTATACAATGTTCACTTGACACTAATCATTTCACTTTCCATTATTTTATGGAAGTTTTTTTGTTTTTCTCAACCTAACCAGTGCACTATTTCTTATAGCACAATAGCATTCCATCACAAATACCACAGCTTGTTTAATCCTTTCCCAATTGAAGGGCATCTATCATTTTAGTCTAGATATAAAAAGTTGTTTTAATTTGCATTTCTTTAATCAATAATGATTTAAAGCATTTTTCATATGACCATATATAGTTTTGATTTTTTTCATCAAAAAATTGCCTGTTGACAATTATCTTAATTTCTTAAAATTATATGTATTTTTAACTTTCTTGAAACTAGATTCCTTGGAATTGTTTTTTGTTTTTGTTTTTGTTTGCTTTTTGCTGAGGCAGTTGGGGTTAAGTGACTTGCCCAGGGTCACCTAGGGCAATGTTAGGCAAAGCTAGGGAATGTTAAATGTCTGAGACCAGATTTGAACTCAGGTTTTCCTGACTTCAGGGCTAGTGCTCTAACCACTGCACCACCTAGCTGCTCCTGTTTCTTACTTTTAAAATGCTTTGTCAATTATCTGATAATTTCCAGATCTCAGAATTTCTGATGTCAGTTTAAATGAAAGTCTTCAGTTTTTAGTCAACACAATATAGCAGAAAGAATCCTAGAGATTTATATTCTGGAGCCATTAACATCTCATAACATTAACAATATCTTTCAGGTTCAGTTTCCTCATGTGGGAAAAAGAAATTAGATTCCTTCAACTAGGGATAGCTAGTACACAGAGCACCAGGAAGACTCAATTCCATGAGTTCATATCCAGCTTCAGACACTTATGAGATGGATGATCCTGGGCAAGTCACTTAAACCTGCTTGTCCCAGTATCCTTGTCTATAAAATGAGAAGGACAGAGTTGATAGCCTTTAATAATAGAAATGACTAGTGTTTCTGTAGTTCCTTAAGGTTTCCAAAGTGCTTTCCACATCCCTCATTTGAGAACTACAATAACCCTATAAGGTAGGTATTTGCAGGTATTGTTTTTCTCATTTTACAGATAAAGAAACTGAATTTTTGAGATCCTACATTTAAAACCTGTGGTTTTATAACTAATGCCTCCTATTGGAGCATTGGAATACTGTTTTATTTATTAATAACTGACCATGTCAGAAGATTGAGGTTTACCTATTATGGGGAAACATCAAGCTCTCCCTTGTCAAGGTCAAGTTCAACACCAGATTATTCCAGTAATGAAGGAGGGTTGTCTCTTGGCAGCACTTGGATTTTAGATCCAGTTGGGGTGCTTCTAGGCCAACATGTGGCCATAAGTCAAACCAAATCTTTTGCTTGAATGAGACATGATGATGATGCTCAGAAATCACCTGGGAGCCTTTTCCTTCCCCTTCACTACCTGAAGAGAGAATCACGAAGGGCAGGACATCTTCTCTGCTGACCTTCATGAGACTCCTCTTTGGAGGAGGGCATTGAGGAATACCCTGAATTATTAGATTTTAATTTATCTTTGTATATTTTTGCATATGCTTGGACCAGAAAGTTTATAGAAAATTGTTGAAGATAAGATTTAAATCTGTATATGAGACACCCCTCCCCTGCCCAGGCACAGCTGGTTTAGGAAAACATTGATCAAATTTTACTTTGAATTGGAAATATCTTATTTTGCCATCATCTCATGGAAAAAAATACACAAAGGACCTGTGATCATGTAGGCAGAGGAACTCCTAGTATAGGAATTCCCTTTATGTGGGGTATGGATGGAAACTCTGTTATGACTTGGTAGATAAAGATCCTAGAGAGTTTCTTAAGGTTTGAAATTAAATGGTTTGCCCCCAGTCATACTGCTAGTAACTCAGAGGCTCAATTCAAACTGGCATTTTCTTGACTCTAAATCCATTCTCTAATCACTCTACCTAACAGCCTCTCAAGACAATTTAAAAATTAAATGCAAAAACCTACAGTTGTGCACATTTCATTTGTAAATCTCTGTGAAGTTAAACCAAACTACTGGAAGATGTCTCCTTGTCTTTTTTTTGCTTTTTGCTGAGGCAATTGAGGTTAAGTGACTTGCCTAGGGTCACCAGGTCTCCTTGTCTTAAAGGGCATTAAAATTCAAACCACTTGGCATTAAAATTAGAGACACTGAGGAAAATAGAAGAGGATGCAGAGATTAAAATACCCTACTCTTTTCTACTCAATATAAAACAAATCCATAAACATAAAGTTTAGTATTTAGTTTAGCACTTGTGTGTGTTATGTCAACAATTGTGAGTTTCCTGGAGCTGCATGCTTAGTAGGGAGAAGACTAACTTTAAAGTTAGTCTGAGAAAAGTTCTTGTGTCATAAATTGTTCAAAAGATGAAAGCTTGATAGCAGATTGTACTAAAATTTGGTTGGCATAATCTTCTCTTCCTACCAATTATTTTGCATTTATTCTCCTGCCCCTGGTAGAATGTAATTTCCTTGAGGATAAGGAATTGCTAAATCATAAATGAAGGTTTTGAATATGAAACACAAATGGAAGGCATTGCATAAAGAAGATGGCAGTCAAAGTGACAGATCAAGCTATTTACAAAAAGATGGTTCATGAGTAGATGCCCCTCAGTTGGGGAATGGCTGAATACGTTATGGTATATGAATGTTATGGAATATTATTGTTCTATAAGAAACAATCAGCGGGATGATTTCAGAAAGGTCTGAAGAGAATCACATGAACTGATGCTAAATGAAGTGAGTAGACCAAGGAGAACATTGTACACAACAAGATTATGTGATAAGTTCTGATAGACTTGGTTCTTTTCAGCAATGAGGTGATGCAAGCCAATTCCAATAGACATGTAATGGAGAGAGCCATCTGCATCCAGAAAAAGGATTATAGGGACTGAATGTAGATCACAACATAGTATTTTCACCTTTTTTGCTGGCTTTTTTTCTTTTTTCCCCCCTTTTTGACCTGATTTTTCTTGTGCAGCATGATAAATCTGGAAATATGTATAGAAGAATTGCACATGTTTACTATATATTGAATTGTTTGCGGTCTAGGGGAGGGGATGGGGAAAATGAGGGAGAAAAATTTAGAATACAAGATTTGGCAAGAGTAAATGTTGAAAACTATCTTTGTATATATTTTGAAAATAAAAAGCTATTATTAAAAAAGAAAGAAAAGAAAAGGATGTTTCAGAAGGATGGTTGAGGGGGATATTGTGGAAACATATACTTAGCCCCTCTTAGCACCTTAAAATTATTAGATATGTGTCAAATAAGCTAAAAGAATAACAATGACTAAATAGGGGGTTAAAAAAATCACCTGAACTGAGAAAAACCAAAGAGATTGAAAAGGGAGCCAGCAAACAAGAAGTTGTTATACAATGAAGAAGTATTAGCAGGTAAGAGACTAGCAGGAGAAACCTCAGAGAAGAGAAGATAATGGTTATAAGAATTTCCAACAAGTGATTGGGAGATCCCAATAAAAGAGTTGAAGAAAGTACCAAATGGGGGAATTTGAGCTCATAAGGAAAACTGGATAATTGGAGACTTAGAACAGAAAGTGGAAAACTTTAGGAAAAATGTAGATCCAAAGAAAAAGAATGAAAGGATAAAAAGCAAAGACTCAATGATACAAGGAGAATTATTAACATACAGCAGAATTGAAAAGAATAATTAGATCTTAAGAACAAAAAAGTATGCAATATTTATCCATTGAATTCAACAGATTTATTAAAGACCTATTTAAGGCTTTATTATTAATTTACTAAGATATTGATCTAGGGATTAGGTGAGAGAGATGCAAAAATAAATATGGCATGGTCCATGTCTTATAAAGTGGTACAAAAATAAGAATGAAGAGTCATTATATGAATGCATAAAAGGAATAAACAGTTGCAATTGGAGGAAAGCAGGGAAGGTTTCATGAAGGAGGTGGCATATAAGCAGGATTTTGAAGAGTGGAGAGGTGGAGCTCTAAGAGAAGGAATTATAGGCATAGGGAAAAGCATGAGTAAAGACATAGTGATAGGAATTCAAGAACCTGTTTAGGGATAGCAAATAAAACAATTTAGCAAGTGTAAAAAGAATGGGCAGTTAGGTAGCACAGTGGATAGAGCACCAGCCCTGAAGTCAGGAGAACCTGAGTTCAGATTTGGTCTCAGATGCTAAACACTTCCTAGCTGTATGATCCTGGGCAAGTCACTTAACCCCAATTGTCTCAGTAAAAAAAGGGTATTTCAATTTTGTCAGATGTAGTTCTTCTCAAAATTGAGATGATAAAAGCCAGTTCCAATGATGATGATGAGAACCATCTACACCCAGAGAGAGGATGCTGGGAACTGAGTATGGATCACAATATAGCATTTTCACTCTTTTTGTTGTTATTTGATTGAATTTTATTTTATTTCTCATTTTTTCCTTTTTGACCTGATTTTTCCTGTACAGCAAGATAATTGTATAAATATGCATGCCTATATGCAATTTACATAAATCTTTACTATGTTTAACATATATTGGATTACTTGCTATCTAGGGCAGAGGGTGGGAAGAAAGGGGGAAAATTGGAACACAAGGTTTTGCAAGAGTCAATGGTTAAAAATTATCCTTGCATATGTTTTGAAAATAAAAAGCTTCAATTAAAAATTTTTTTAAAAAAAATGGGGGTGGGGCAGCTAGATGGCACAGTGGATAGAGCACCAGCTCTGAAGTCAGGAAGACCTAAATTCAAATCTGGCCTCAGACACTTAACATATTCTTGGGCAGGTCACTTAATCCCAATTGTTTCAGCAAAAAAGCAAAAACAAAACAAAACAAACAAACAACAACAAAAAAAAAAGAATGGGGGATTAAGGAATATGGAGAGATAAGACTGGAAAGAGAAACTGCATCCAGACATGAAGCCTAGGGTGTTTGGTCTTTATTTTATTTAATGAGAGTTATTAATGATGTTTGAACAGTAGAATGACCTGTGCATCAGGAAGAACAACTTGGATAGGTTGTGTAGAAATTGGATAGGGAAGAGACCAAAGGTGTTGCTTGGTAGGAAAATACTGTTTTCGATCTTATGAATGGTGATAAGGATCTAAACTGGAAAATCTGAGCAATTATAAGGAGGGGTCAGATAAAAAAAATATGAAGATAAAATAGACTAGTCTTACTTCATACCTTATGGAATGCACAACGAGAAGAGCAGGGAGGAGCCAAAGATGTGTAATCTGTGCTTGAAAGTTCATTTGTGTGGGATAATCCCCATTGATGGAATTTGATTATTTAATGATTGAACTAGGGGCAGAGTTGGGTGAAAGCTTGAGGAGGATCAAGAAAGTCTAGGAAAAAGTGAACTGAAGCTTAGGGGGAAGGGTACCTGTGGCAAAGAGATAACTTACAACTCTTGCTAGAAGTCCTTTTCTATTTTTCCTAGGGTATTTTAGGTATGGTGGTAGCTTTCTGCTTTGGTCCTTTTAGAATTTAAAAGCTGTCTTTTCTCAATGTGCCTAGTTGGTCCTTCCTTCAAATATAGACACCATGCCAGCTCTTACAGGTATGTTGCTAGGACTAGGAACCCTCCAAATCTTCCAAACCTATAAAATTTCATGAAGTTTAGCAGAAGTCAAAAGAGAGGGGGAAGGAGATGGAACACTCTCTCGTCAATTAAAAGAATCCTTCCCAATGGCTTTGCTGGAGGCTTCCATCACCCAGCTAGCTGCTAGACTCTTGAATCTCAAACTGGTTTGCTATTTTATAGCCGACTCACTGGATGTGATCAAATATCTTCAATTATTCTAACCATACTTCCTATGTAATGTCACTCTAATTTGTCTTTCAGCACATCTAAACTGATAAAGGACATTTTGGCACCTAATCTAAAGCCCAATTGATTGATTCAATGGAGAAGTGTCCTTACCTAGTTAAGGTATTATGATGTAGCATCTTGACACTTTAAGCGGGAGTAGGATAGTTTATTGATTGGCTCAATCAATTTTCACTCTTGTTCATAGGCCCCAATATGTATGATCTACAAGTTCTTAAGCCAAATGACATCAACATTCATTCCATGCCCCATCATCCCAATATTTTCACAATTCTGCATTAAAATCCTTTATCTTCTTGTTGGCACAAGGTTGGTTAGATTAAGCAATGAAATGTAATGAAGACATCTTAAATAACAAAGAATCAACAGGATTGAGGGGCCACTAACTGAAGCTGAAATCCATGCAGATCTCATAGAGGTTCCAAAGGGGAAGCTCATAGTAGGATATTCAAAAACTATAAAGGATATTAAAGAGCAATTAGTATGCCCCCTCATTTCTTTTTAAGTTTTTTGTTTTTTGTTTTTTACTCCATCAGCTTTTCTCCCAGTATCCTTCCTTTTCCCACCTCCTGGAGAATTATTCCATATATAATAACTAATATTTTTAAAGAAAAAATGAAGCAAAACCAGTATCAATTCATCAAAAGAGTTTGAAAATAGATGCAATATGCCATTCTCATCTGCTTCCTATCTCCAAAGGAAATGAGGAGAAGTATCTTTGGGGCCAGTCTTGGCTTTTTGTTTTATTTTGTAATTTTGCAATATGTACCTTCTATAGTTTGTGGTTCTTTCCATTTCCATTGTTTTAATCATTGTGTATATTTTTTTTCCTTTTGAGGGGATGGGAGAAATCTGGTTATTTTATTCTATATCAGTTCACATAGATCTTTCCATGATTCTCTATATTCATTATATTCATCACTTCTCATAGCAGAGTAATTTTCTAATACATTTATGTACCACAATTTGTTTAGCCAATTGGTAAACATCTATTTGATTTCCAATTCTTTTCTATCACATCAAATGATGCAATAATATGAGGCCAGATTTTTAAACTCAGGTCTTTTTGACTGAAGGTACAGCAGCACTCTATTCACTGTACCACCCAGCTTCTCCCTACTGGGAAAGATTCTAATTTATCCCCATTGGTTACAATACTTGTTTTTGGTTTTAGAAGACATTTTTCATGATATTATAAAGGTCCATCTGTATTTATACTTCATAGTATTTTTTTTAACATAAATGACCTACTTTGTTAGAGACATTTTTTCTATATTTATTAAGATAATGATGTGTTTAGGGGGATGTTTTTGTTTTTAATATGTTGTTTTCCTAATGTTGAACCATCCTTGTATTTCCTAGGATAAAGCTAACTTGCTCATGATGAATAATTTCTTGGATGATTCTCTGAGTCTATTCAATAAGATTTTATTTAAAATTTTTGTATTGAAAGTCATTTCTGTGTTTTATACTTCCCTGGTTTAGGCATTAAACCTAATTAGGCTCATCCAACCAATACCTAATTAGCTATTAATTCTCAAGATTAAGATTATGTTGTTACACAAAAGAATTCTGAAGTGTTTTCTCAATTTTTGAAAATAATTTGTGAATACATTGATCCAAGACAATTTCAATAGACTTGGGATGGAAAGTGTCATCTGCATCCATAGAGAGAACTAAGGACATTGAATGTGGATTGAAGTATAATATTTTCATCTTTTTTGTTTGTTTTCTCTCTTGTGTATTTTTCCTTTTGTTCTGATTTTCCTTTCACAAAATGACTAATATGGAAATGTTAAAAAATGATTGCACATGCTTCAAAACCATTTGGTACTGGCTAAGAAATAAAGTAGTAGATCAGTGGAATAGGGTAGGTATACAAGACACAGTAGTCAATGACTATAGTAATCTTGTATTTGAGAAACCCAAAGACTCCAGCTTCTGGAATAAGAATTCACTATTTGATAAAAAAAAACAATTGATGAGAAAATTGTAAAGTATGACAGAAACTAGCTATTGATCAACACCTAACACCCCATACCAAGATAAGGTCTAAATGGGTTCATGGTTTAAATATAAAGGATGATACTATAAGTAAATTAGTAGAGCAAGGTATAATTTAACTTTCAGATTTGGTGGAGAATTGAGGAATTTATGACCAAAGAACTGAAGAACATTATGACATGCAAAATGGATAATTTTGACCAAATTAAATTTAAAAAAAATTTGCACAAACAAAACCAATGCAGCCAAGATTAGAAGGGAAGCAGAAATCTGGAAACAATTGTTACAGCCAGTGTTTCTGATAAATATATAGAGAACTGACTCAAATTTATAAGAATACAAATCATTTCCCAACTGATAAATTGTCAAAGGATAGAAACAGACATTTCAGATGAAGAAATTAAAGCCATTTCTAATCATATGAAAAATGCTCTAAATTACTATTGATTAGAGAACTGAAAATTAAGACAATTCTGAGGTTAGAGTGGCTAAGATGACAGAAATAGACAATTATAAATGTTGGAGGGTATGTGGAAAAACTAGGACACTAAAGCATTGTTGGTGGAGTTATGAAATGATGCAACAATTCTGGAGAGCAATTTGAAACTTGCCCAAAGGGCTAGGAAACTGTGCATACTTTTTGATCTATCAGTGTTGCTACTGGGTCTGTATTCTAAAGAGATCATAAAAGAGGGAAAAGGACATACATGTGGCAAAATGTTTGTAGCAGCTCTTTTTTGTATTGTCAAGGAACTAGAAATTGAATGGAAACCTATCAGTTGGGGAATAGCTGCATGAGTTATGGTATTTGAAAGTTATGGAATATTATCATTCTATGAGAAATGATGAGCAGGATGATTTAAGAAAAGCCTGGAAAGATTTACATGAACTGACATTGAGTGAAATGAGCAGAACCAAGACAACATTGTACACAGCAACAACAAGATTGTGTGATGATCAACTATGATGGACTTGGCTCTTCTCAGCAATGTGGTGATTCAAAATAATTCCAGTAGATTTGGAATGGAAAACTATCTGCATCCAAAAAGAGAATTATGGAGACTGAATGCAAACTGATGTATAGGATTTTCACCTTTTTTTGTTTGTTTCTTTGTTTGCTTTTTTTGTGTGGTTTTGTCCCTTTTGGTATGATTTTTCTTGTACAACATAACAAATATGGAAATATGTTTAGAAGGATTGTATATATTTAACTTATAATAGATTGTTGTCTTGGGAATGGATGAGATAAAGGAGGAAGGTAGAAAAATTTGGAACACAAAATCTTAAAGAAATAAATGTTAAAAACTATTTTACATATATCTGGAAAAATAAAAGGCTACTAGAAAAAATAAAATAAAAATGTAAAAAAAAATTAAATGATTGTACATATAACAACTATATCAGATTGTTTGTTGTCTTGGGGAGGAAGGATAGAGCAAGAAAAAAAATGGAATTTAGTATCTTATAAAAATGAATGTTGAAAACTATCTTTACAAGTATTTGGAAAAATAAAATACTATTGAATTTTTTAAAAAGAAAGTAATTTGTGTATGAATAAATGAATGTATTAAGTACTAACTATGTGCAATGCACTGTGATAAGAGCTGGATACAAATAAAAAAGTCAGACAGTCCTACCCACAAGGAATTCATCTTCTAATGGGAGAGGCAACACTTCTGAAAGGTTTCAACTGCAAGTCGGATGAAAAAGTCCCATGATCCTTAAGGTTCAGTGACAAAACAGATGGAAATGCCTTTTTCATGCCATTTTTACCAAAACAATTGTAACAGTTTCAAATGTTGAGCCATTTGACAATATCAAGGAGTTTGGTAATGAGAACTTTTTTACTGATCACTAAAGAAAGTAAAGAACTTTCTTTAAAGTCTTCAGTGTGACTCCAGCATCTTCATAAGGATTGTTTTTCAGGCTGATTGTGATGACAATGGGCTGGAAGCAGTGATGTCCCAAAGATTTTGGGTTCAGCGTCTTGGACTGAGAAGAGATAATATAGTCAAGATAGCAGCGCCAAGTTTGACCTGTTTGGTAGATGTGATATTAGTATGAATTAATTACTCTTTTAAAGTTCGGTAAGAATTCTCCTGTAATTCTACCAGATCTAGGAGTTTTTCCTTTAGTTCTATTTCTTTTTCTTAAACTGGATTATTTAAGATCTGTATCTGGTTTTCCATTAGTTTGGGCATTTTATACTTTTGAAGGCATTCTATTTTATATTCTCAGTTTTGTTAGCACATACTGATGCATGATAGGCTCTGATAATTTTGCCTAGCACATGGTAGGGACTTAATAAATGCTTATTGATATGACTAGCTTTATTTTTTATGGTTTTCTGGTCATTTCTTCTTGTTCATTTGCTTTTATGTGGCTTTGATTTCCCTCCTTCCCCCGCCTCTTCCTTTAAATCAGATTGGCTCAAGGTTTATAAATTTTATTAGTTTTTTCAGCTTTTAGTTTTATTTCTCTTTTCATTGTAAGTTTTTTAGTTTCCAGTTTGCTCCCATAATTTTATTGTCTCCTCTTTTGTGCTTAATTTGAGTTTATTGTTTGCTTTATAATTTTTCAAAAGTACATGTTTATTACATTAATCCTTTCTTTTTCTATTTTGTTGGCATATATACCCTGAGGACCACTTTAGTTGCAACACAGAAGTTTTGCTATGTTGTTTCATCATTATCATTTTCTTTCATATAATTATTCATTATTTCTATGATTTATCCCTTTTTTAAGTAAAGCTTTTTATTTTCAAAGTATATGCATGGATAATTTTTCAACAATGACCTTTGCAGAACCTGTGTTCCAAATTTCCTCTTCTTCCCCCATCTCCTCCCCTAGATGGCAAGTAATCCAAAATATGTTAAATATATTAAAATATATATGTTAAATCCAACATATTTATACAATTATCTTGCTACACAAGAAAAATCAGATAAAAAAAGAAAAAATGATAAAGAAAATAAAATTCAAGCAAACAACAACAAAAGAATGAAAATGCTATGTTGTGAACACCACTCAGTTCTCACAATCTTCTCTCAGGATGCAGATGGCTCTTCATCACAAGATCATTGGAACTGGCCTCAATTATCTCATTGTTGAAAAGAGTCACATCCATCAGAATTGATCATCTATGATTTATTCTTTAACCCATTCACTCTTAAGATTTCATCACAAAGTCTGCCTTTGAACCTGTGTCTTTTTTATGCTTCCTAGATGGATTACTATTTTTAGCATTCTGATTTGTAAAGGATACATCGACTATTTCTGCCTTTTTCACATTTGTTTGCAACATTTCTGTGCCCTATTACATTATCAATTTTTGTAAAAGTTTTATATGCTGCTGCTCTTCTTGAACAATTTCATTTGTAAGATGCTATTAGTCTTGTAGCACTAATTTCTCCTGCTATGCGTTCAATTTGATATTTCGTCCTTTGGTTATTTTTTTCTTAGCCTTGTCCAAAACAGAGATGTTGAAATCTCTTGTTCTCCTTATATTTCAATTACTTTTTCCTTTATGAATTTAGATCTTAAGGCATTCTGAGCATATAAGTTTAATACAGATATTGGTGGGGCAAAGGGTATGGACCTTTTGATCACTTCATTTGCATGATTCCCAATTACTTCTCCAAATGACAACCTTAATTTCAAAAAATACAAAGACCCAACTATTAACTCATATTTCTGTAGCACTGTTATGCCCACCAAGGTCTTTTCTTTGCTGGTACCTTGGTCTTAGACCCATTTTGCCAATGAAGAAACTGAGAATTAGAGATTTGCTTTTTTGGGGTTGGAGTCCAATACTCTTTCCATTATATCATGCTGTCCCTCATTATCATCTAATCACAAGCACATATGTCATTGAAATGGTTTTATAGTATCAAAAGAAAGTAAAATCAAAGCAATTTCCTGGGGAAATTGTATTGAAATGTCGGGATGGGGAGGGGAGAAACCAAAACACTCTGAGTTTCATTATCTGGGGAAATGAAATAGAATTTTTCTTAAACATATTCCTCACTTGCTTTACCTTGGATATCTAGGTTGAGATCAGCCTACCTGTTTACAGTAGTTACTGTGCAGGAAGCAACACAGTCAAATGTCAGGCAAACTAAAATGAAAACAGAAATAGAGAAGTCGGCAGAGGTAGCTATTCCCAGTGCTGCTTATTTCAGGCCCTTTGATAGACTCTGCTGGTGCCAGTCATTTTGATTATAGCTCCAAATGGATAATTTCATTCCAAAGAATTAGAGAGCTACCATGTGGAAATGCTCATATAAACCTATTACAGGGGCTCAGTTCTGTTTTTATCTCCAAACTCCTCATGGCCTGGTTTTAAAGACAAGCTAGACTTTCATTATAACTAGCTCTCCTTGTAAACATCTCTTCCTTCCCTGATATGTTCCCTCACACAAAGCAGGACAGATTCTAAGATGCAACAAGAAGCAAAGGAGCTCAAGGCTTGGGATTTTGGAGAATAAGAGAAGGGCTTAATTTTTGTGGAGTAGAGAGACACAGATTGCTAGAGAAGGAACCTAAGTCAAATACACAAACATTTATTAAATGCCTCCCATATGTCAGCTACAGTGCTAGGTTCTGGAGATAGAAAGGCAAAAACAAACAAATAAATACAGATTTTTAGTCTCTAACAATTAATGTTTGATTTGCTTTTTATTAAAAAGTACAATTTAAGAGAGCTTACAGAAGATTCTTTTTAAAAATATATTTATTTGGGATTTAGTTTTTCTCTAATGACATGTAAAAACAATTTTTAACATTTGTTTTTAAAACATTGACTTCTGAATTCTTTCTTTCCCTCTCCACTCTACTCACTGAATTTGTAGTCATGTAAAATGCATTTCTACATCAGTCATATTGTAAAAAAAAGAAACAAGAAAAAAAACAAGAAAAATAAAGTTTAAAAAAATTGCTTCAGTTTGTATTTAGATTCAGTCAGTTATTTCTCTGGGGATGAATGTCATTTTTCATCATAAGTCTTTGAGAATTGCTTTCGATCATTGTATTTCTGAGAATAGCTATGCCATTCACAATTGATCATCTTACAATATTGCTGTTATTATATACAATGTTTTTCTGCTTCTACTCATTTCACATTGCATCAGTTCATGTAAATTTTTCCAGGTTGTTTGTTTGTTTGTTTGTTTTTAACAGAAGATTCTAACTATAAGAAGACTTGAACTGCATTTGGAAAAATTAATTGATACTAGAGGAAATGCCAATTATAATTATAACTTATCATAGTACTTCTCTAAGTCCAGAAAGTTGAGAGTTAATCTTTGCACTCTGACAAGTTCTTACAAATGGTCTGTGACTTTTTTTAAATGGGTGATCCTTCACAGGAGCAGATTATAATTATTCAATCAATAAGCATTTTCTAAACTATAAGTGTGTGCTAAGTTCTGGGAATACACACACACACACACACACACAAAGCAAAACTAAACCCTAATCACAAGAAGCATTACTCTTAACGAGTGGCATCAGTGCCTATACAAATAGATATTTATAACTACGAAGAAAAATCATAGATTTAGAGCTATAGAAGATCCTAGAGGCAACTAGTCTCTTATTTTATACATAAGGAAACTTCTCTGTAAGTTTCACCAGAATGATGAGATTACCTATCCAAGGTCACATAAGTGGTAAGTAGAAAAGTCAGGATTTGAACCCATGACATAAGATTTCAAATCCAAATAACTTTAAGACTATCAGCTGGTGGGCAGGGGGTGACTACAGAAAGGCTCCTGGGGGTATTGAAGGAAACCTAGCTGCTCATTGAATAGAGTGTCTGGCCTGGAGTTGGGAAGACTCATTTTCCTGAGTTCAAATCTAAACCCAGACACTTACTATTGGGTAACCCTGAGCAAGTCACTTAACTCTTGTCTCATTTTCTTTTCTGTGAAATGATCCAGAGAAGGAAATGACAAATAATTCCAGGATCTTTGCCGAGAAAACCCCAAATGAAAAATGACTAAACAACAAAAACAAAAAGATTTTAAGATGTGGAGGTAAAGAGGGAGTTCATTGCTTTCTAGGCATAGGGGACAGTAGATGCAAATAGAGATAGATGGAGTGTTGTGTTTTAGGAATAATGAGTGGCTCATTATGGCTAGACTAAAGAGTGTGTGGAAAGCAGGGATCTGTAAGAAAATTAGAAAAACGACTATGGATCAGGTTGTAAAGAGCTTTAAATATCAACTAGAGGCATTTATGTTTGTTGCTAAAGGTAATAGGATGCTATTTCTTATCGTGGGTGATTCCTGTTCTAGGTATCCCAGAGTTCCTTCATAAGGAACCCATTCAATGTGTTGGAGGTCTTTCTCCAGGTCTTCGATTTTGTGGGTACTCCCTTATTCTCAGGACACTGAACAGGTCATCTCCTTTTCAGATCACACATTTTATACATCAGACTGAGATAGAGAGTATATAAGATCCAATTGTTTGCTGGCTATAAAAAAAAAACTTTTTTTTTGATTTGTTAAAATAAAATTTTACCTGAAAGGCTCTCTTCCAATAAAATGTTTATTATGCTTACATTAAAATCATTCAAATTTCCTTGAAATATATGACAAACAGGAATAACTTTGTTTAACAATCAGATGATTATCAGTATCAAGCAAGATACCAACAGGAAAAATGTATGCTTGTCAAAGCTGTTTGCTATAATCAAAGAGTACTTTCAGAGAAATGACAAAATGGGAGAGGCTTTCACTACTCATGATTATATCCTTCAAAAGTTCCTACTGGTGAGCGATGTACTAATTGCACAGAGTCCTAAAATATCAGAAAAGCTCCTAAATGAGATCCATAAATTCAGAAAAGTTCAAACTATCTACACAGGAAAAACTAAGTGGATGTTTATTGTCCTTACTATGATATACGGTTAAAGGAATAACTCATGCAATTGGCCTATTAGTACATATATCTCAAATAGATGTGGATTAACAACACACAATAGGAGAAAAGCGGCCTGGATTGCCTTTGGGTAATTATGTAGTGCTTTTAATGACCCTAAACTTTTCCCTCAAACAAAACCTCATCTTTTCAACTAATAATTTTCTGATGTTGTATTGCTGTGAGTCATGGAATACATGGGCCCCTTATGAAATATTTTCAGGGGTGAGGGTAGAGAATATAGGTAAGAATCCTACAGGATAAAAAGGAGCAGTTGGGTTGTGATCTGCTTTCTCAAAATGACCTATCAAAATATGTCATTGATTGATGGCAATATTTTGCAATCTATTTATATTCATGGCAGAGTTCTTCATAACTACTCCTTCACTGGGAGAACATTTGTATTTTTTTAAAAAAATTAACACATGCCAGGAAGCAGCATGGGAATCACTAATACATACAGACACACAGACAGACACAGACAGACAGACAGATGTGCGTGCGCACACACACACACACACACACACATACAAAGACACACCTCTAGGTATTAACTAAACCTACTGTTCTACTATGTTGAAGTCTGGACAATAGCCATTCTTTTCATCCATTTTATTTTTCTGATATGTATTGGTAGACCAATCTTATTTGAGTAACCATGAAACTCATTGGAAAGGACCTACAGTGTCCGGAAGTATGATATAATTGCCATAATATCAGTCACAAACAGACACCTTTGGAACTCTTCATTATCTATAGAGAATTCTTCTATCTGGAACTTGCAGAGGGTAATCAAGCAAGCAAGCATTTATTAAGCACTTACTATGTGTCAGCATTACTGGATTAAGATACTGTGGACAAAGACAAAATTAAAAAAAAAATCATTGGCTTTAAGGAGTTTAAAAAAAATTAATTACCAAAAAAAAATTATCTCTTTCCTACCTCCCCCTTATTGAAGAAACAACCTTTATAACAAATTCCCCCATTGGTCATGTCTGAACTAATTCTGTATCCTGAGTCCATTTCCTCTTTGTGGCTACTATGTTTCTCAGAAGTTTTCTGCAATAATGGTTGGTCATTACATTGATATTTGGTTTTTCAAAGATGCTCATTTTAACAACATTGTTGTTAATGTGGAAATTATTCTCCTGGTTCTGAAGAGCTTACATTTTAACAGAAGAGGCAACAAAACATATACAAAATTAATACAAGGTAACAGTTTCCATTACAAGAGAAAACATTTGGTGAGTAAATGTCTTTCTGTTTTATGCCTTGTTTGACATGAATAAACTATAGGGTTATTGAACAAATTTATGGTTACATTTATTAAGAATCTTGTAAGAGGCTAACATTTGCAGGAGAGTGTTGAAGGAAAGTCTTTGATATTACTTTGCTTTTTGTATTAGATTACCTGTCATCTAGGGGTGGGGAGGTGGGGGAAGGAGGGGAAAAGCTTGGAACAAAAAAAAAGTTTTGCAAAGGTCAATGTAGAAAAAATCACTCATATGTTTTGCAAATAAAAAGCTTTTTAGTAAAAAAAAAGAGAGATTGCTTTGCTTTTGCAGTTGAATTACTCTGTCTATCCATCTGTTTATATATTATAATCAACAAAAAATAAACAGCAGAACCTTGCGTTTATTGCTGATTCCTTTCTGTCAAATGTGAGAATGTACAGATGAAGTCTGATATGGATAATCTTTTGCAAATCCCTTGTTTTTTCCCCTCATATTTTATATATGTAAATATTCCTAACATAGGTTTTATAAAGATGAAAAAGTAGAAACAAGGGTTGATACTTATTGATTGTCTCCTGGGGGGGGAATAATATTATCTGTGATTTTTTCCCATTCTTTAGCCACTTTCCCTATCCAAGATAGCTTGTAGAAATCATCCCTAAGATATTTTGTAAAAAAATAATAATAATAAATAAAGTAATAGTGCCTCTCACATGAATTTCCTTGTTGTATTCTTGGCTTAGTCCAGTCTTGTTTTCTAAAGTATCATGTGACAAGATGACCATGTGTCCCAAGAAATGCTTTTGTGGGCCCAGATCCATTCTTTGTCCCTCCAAGGAGAACCTGCAACCCACTTCCCTTTTGTCTTGGTTTCTCAAGACTAATAAATTTTCCTTTTTGTTTGTCAATTTATTAGTTAGAGAATTCACATTAAAAGATTAGAAGAGATCTGAGATATTATCCAGTGCAAATGTCTGATTTTATAGAAAGGGAAACTTAAAACCAGGGAGTAATTGTCCAAACTCACAAAAAGTAGACAGCTTAGTAAGGATTCAAATTCACATTCTCTGAATCCAAATTCACATTCTCTGAATCCAAATTGAATACTTTTTCTACTGCACTACAGGGTCTCAAAAAGGGGGATGCTTAACCTCTGCCCCTCTCTTTTGTCATGCTACTATCCCTGGGGAAGCTAAAAAGGGATACACAAGATTATTTTATATTCTTGTTTCATGGGTAATTAGATCTGATTACAATATCTGCTTTTAAAAAATCTAGTTATACTATGCTAAAAACCTGGAGGAAAAATCTGATTACAATTCTGGCTGCAAGCTGTACTATTCATCCTATTGGCACCGAACCTCTCTGACCAACTAGATTTGTTTTCTGACAACAAGAAAATTCTGAGACTATTCTTGAAGCCTTTCTCACACAATAGCACCTTCCTACACTCTACAAGCATAGGCACTGGGCAGCCAAAGTGAACTCCACTTTGTGAGGAGTAGATGATACATTTGCTGAACTGCAAATACTTATGACATGAAGAAACTTACATGATTAAGTTTTTTATAATAGCATTTTATTTTTCCAGTTATATGCAAAGATAGTTTTCAACATTCACCTCTGCAAAACCTCATGTTCCCTAGATAGTAAGCAATCTAATTTAGGTTAAGCATGTGCAATTCTTCTAAACATATTTCCAAATTCATCATGCTGTATAAGAAAAATATGATTGAATTTTCTGTCATTAAATTCTATTTTCAAATATTTTATTTCTTTTCATCTTAAGAAAAATACATCCTCTTATTTCAGATTGGTCACCATATATTTGAAACTGCATAAAAAACAAAGAGGGAGCAGCTAGCCCTGGGATCAGGAGGACCTGAATTCAAATTTGGCTTCAGATTCTGGGCAAATCACTTAACCCTGATTGCCTTAAAATAGAAACTGCACAAAAACAGAGGGTAGAGACTGTTCTTTGGCGCAAGGAGGCCTTTAAATAAAAGTTGCTTAGATCAAATTAATCTGCTAGATGGTTTCCCAGAAGAGTAAATGCAGCCTGAACTGCTAGCTCCAACCCCAGCCTGAGAGTGCAGGGACCTATCATTGCTGAGAGTACAAGTCAGTATAAGAGCTTTTGAATATTGACATATAATATGGCTATATAAAGAGCAGTGAGCTCTGAGCCACAAAACTTGGATTCTTGACTTAACTTCACAATTTACTAGTTGTATAACCTTAGATAATTTCACTTAATCTCTTCATCATGTGCCAAATTGATCTAATTCTCAAGATGAGATATCTGTTTTAAGTGCTTTAAGAACTGTAATACTGAATGAAATACTTGTGGTTTTAATGCCTGATAATCCATGATTTCAGTGGTGAGAAAGATCCCAGACCCTTCTCACCCATATGACTGCAAATGCTCCATACCCACAGAAGATTATAATCTTCCTGGATTTCTTTAGCAAGAATCTTAAGAAAAATGCAAAATTGGCACTTGATGATCAACCTTTTAGTTTCTGAGCTGTAATGGACCATTCCCCAAACAGAAGACCTACAGCTTGTGACCAGATTTGCAATCAGATTTTTTTCCAGGTTTCTAGCATAGTAGAACTGGATTTTTAAAAAGCAGATATTGTAATCAGATCTAATTATCTAATTATCAAAATTTTTGTCATTATTTTCTATACTTAAACTCTCATTGTTCTATGCTACATTTGAGATCTTCACCATTGAACAAAGGCACAGTGGATAGAAACTACAATCAGGAAGCCCTGAGTTCAAATTTAGCCTCAAACACTTCCCAGCTATGTGACCCTCATCTATAAAATGAAAATAATAGCAGCACCTGCCTCCCAGAGTTGTAGTGAGAATCAAATGAGACAAGTTCTTAGCACAGTGCTTGGCACATAGTAGGCATTATATAAATGTTGTTGTTGTTATTACCATAGCATGTGCTCCATAAATCTTTCATTTGTGTTATTGGCAAAAAAAAAAACAAAGCTCTTTCTTTATTCCATTGGTTGAGTGAAAATGACTCAAGATCATGAAACAATGGCACAAAGGCTCCCTTGTTGTTTTCTAAGCTTGAAATGTTCTAAATATCATTACAATCATTGTTCCAATTCACAACAGGCTCAGAAAGTTGTAGAAAGAAATGGAAAGTATCCTGTGATTCCATTACAGGAACAGAGAGACCCAATTGTTGGGGCATGAGCTTGCTTCTAAAGGCAATTTGGGAAACTTCCACATTGAGTTAAGGGGAACTTGAGTTGTGATTGCTTTTCTTGACCTCCCTGAAAAAGAATGGTGTGAGGGAGGTGATGGCAAAAGGGGAAAGGAGAACAAAGCAAAAGACTAGCCTCTCCCTCTAGCATCCCCTTGGATCCCACTCTTAAAGGATCACAGATGGAGAGTGGGAAGGGATGATGTCAGATGGCATTGTGTCCCAAGCATTGTAAAGTGTCTTTTTCTCCAGGGTCATAGAGCTAGCCAATATTAGAGACAAGATTCAAATTCTTATCTTTCTGACTCCTAGGTCCAGAGCAATTGCCTCAATCAAACTGAGACCTGTCAAAGATTTTAGCTTAAAAAGGCCAAGTGCCCCACTGCATCCAGAGCCATCTCCAGTTGTGCTGATCTATATCTGGCCACTGGATTCAGATGGCTCTTGAGGAGAAAGTAAGGCTGTCTTTGCACAGCCCTCCCTCATTCAAATCCAATTCACTCACATGTCACAACATCACCTCCCTGATGTCGTGGTCTCCTTCTGGAACAAAGTTCAGATAATATCAATGACAACCCAACACTTTCTCCACTAAACCAAGCTATTTCTCCTATCCTCTGGACATTAAAAATGATTATTTGGAAATTCCAAGAAAGAGATTCCAAAGATTCCTACTCTGGTCATTTTTTTAGCCAATATTTTCCTTTCTGGTTGGAAAAAAAACAAACTAGACCTTATGCAGGACTGATATTATGGGCTAAAAATAGACAAATATAGAAGTATATTTAAAAGCAGATAATGTAATCAGATCTAGTTACCGATAGCAAAATTCTTGGCATTATACAAAGTATAGAAGGAAAGGTGAAAAGAGATGAAGGATGGAAGGATGGAAGGTGGATCTAGATCTGGGTCAGATAAAGGAAATAAATGCTCATCAACCCAATGTTCAGGGTCCTAGTATGGGAGACGGAGGAGAGTGATGGGAAATAAGATTGGAAAGGTTGGCTAGAGTCAGATTTTGAGAACCATCAATTCTAAGTGAAAGATTTTCTAAGTTATTTTAGAGAAGATTTCTGAGTGAGACGAAAAGGAGCCATGATTAAAACATCAACATAACATGGCAGCTATCTGCTTGGAGGATGGATTAGAAAGAAAGGGGAAAACTAGAGAAAGCGAGAGAACATTTCGTAAACTATCACCACAGGGACATTGAACTAAGGAAGACATGTGAGGGTGGGGAGAAGGGAGCAGATATAAAAAGATGAGGGAGAAGATGAGAAGAAGGTCTAGGACAGTGATTAGGTCTAGCTATACAGAATTGGGAGTCATCTGCATAGAGATAATAACTGACTGCAAAGGAGCTGGTGAAGTTGGGGGAAAAAAAGAATAGAAAGTAAATGCCAATGACAGCAACTTAGGGGACACCTAAGAAAGAGGAAGAGAATTTGGTAAACGAAACTACCAGAAAATGGTTGGGAGAGGAGAATCAAGACAAAAGCAGCCCCTTAAAGGAAAGGGACCCACATGTGCAAGAATGTTAGTGGCTAGAAACTGGAAGCTGAATGCATGCTCATCAGTGGGAGAATGACTGAATAAACTATGGTATATGAATGTTATGGAATATTATTGTTCTGTAAGAAACGATCAGCAGCATGATTTCAGAGAGGCCTGGAGAGACTTGCATGAACTGATGCTGAGTGAAAGGAACAGAACCAGGAGAACATTATACACAGCAATAACAAGACTATATGATGATCAATTCTGATGGACATGGCTCTCTTCAACAATGAAATGTTTCAAACCAGTTCCAATTGTTCACTGAAGAAAGCCATATACACCCTGAGAGAGGGATGTGAAATGTGGACCACAACATAACATTTTCATGCTCTCTATTGATGTTTGCTTGCATTGTGTTTCCCTTCTCAGATTTTTTTTCTTGTAGATCTGACTTTTCTTGCATAGCAAGATAACTGTAAAAATATGTATACACATATTCAACTTGTCAAGTATTTTAACATATTTAACATGTAGTGGACTTCCTGCCATCTAGGGGAGGGGTGGGGACTAGGGGGAAAGTTTGTAACGGAAAGCTTTGCAAGGGTCAATGTTGAAGAACTACCCATACATATGTTTTGCAAATAAAAAGCTTTAATTAAAAAAAAAGCAGTTCCCTAGAAGTAAAGGGAGGAGGCAGTGACCAGGAAGGGGTGGTTAAGAGTATGTTTTCATTGAAAATAGGTAAGAAAAAAAAATTCCTCTCTGTAGAGCAACTCCAGGCTACTCAGATAATGAATCAAATTCTTCTTTTAGAAATTTAGGGAATTAATATTCAGAGAGCTATCCAGGGGATCTTTAGATGAAAACTGTAACAGAAAGTGCAAAGTATTACTAGTGACACTGTAAATATTTTAATAGCAGCAGAAAAAGTGTTAAGACTATACAAAAACTATACACATCTTAGCCAAATACTTTCACGATTTCTGAGAAAGACATTTGGGAGTTACGGTCAGCAGGAGAGGGAAGGGGGTAGGGTATCCCTAGGCTTTACCAAAGTCCATGGCATATAGGAAGCATTTAGAAACTGCTTTTTGACGGGATGACTTGGTTATTGTTCAATCATGAAGGGGTAAACAGACCATAGGTTCTGGTGAGTCAGCAGAAGAAACTGAGTAGACTTTACTGGGCACTCTTCCCAAATGCCAGTATGCACGCATACCCAAGGATCAAAGTCTTTGCATCTGGGGTCAGTGGCTAACAGGCCAGAGGAGGAGAGCCGGGGGGCTCTGTCCAGCACTGGTGTGGTTCACTGTCAGCCTCCTCAGGCACTGTTTGCCAGCAGCCAGGTCATAAGGTGGCTGTGATTTCAGTGACCTGCCAGACTTTCAGCTGATTGGCACTAAAGAGTGAGGGAAAGGAAGGAAGAGGAAAGAATCTCAGAACTAATGACTCCTCTTTTCTGTAATCAACTCAACCTCTCAGCTGTTAGGTTCTGTCTCCCAGGATAGCATGGATTTTCTCCTGGCCATCATAGCTTTAGCTCTGTAGGAAACCTTGAAAAGTTATACGGTCCAATTTCCTGATTTTAGAGGAGGAAACAGCCCCTCAGCTGGAAAGTGACTAGGTCACAAATGTAGGAAACAGCAGTTAGTACATATAAAACTGCTTCAGGAGGCGAGGAGCGCTACACACCAAGTGTGTCACACAGATTTCATTTCCTAACACACTTTTGATTTTTGGTTGGTTAATTTTGAGATATGAATGATCATAACTGAAATGATCCCTTATGGCAGCAATTTTTTTGTCTTGGGACTCTTAAAGGCTCTTAAGGACAGCTGGATTTTCCTATCTGCCTCAGCACTGTCTGCTGTGACATGTTATTTTGGTTGAAGTCTATAAATAAAATCTGGCCTCATACAGACATGGAAAAGGGAGGAGTATTTTGATAGGCAACTAACTTCTTAGTATTATTATGAAAATAGTTTTGGCTTCAAGTACTTCCTAAAAGAGTCTTGAACCTTGAACACTGAAAGGGGTCTACAGATAACATTTTGTGAACTACATGCTTTAAAGTTTGCAAAATGTTTTATAACATTTAATATGTTATATATTGATATATAATGTCATATATCACATGTAATACAGATATATCTTGTTATATAGGTGTATATATAGTATAATATATATGTACATATACACATATTTTACATATATGTATGTAGTCTTTAATATATGTGCATTTATAGGTATATGTGCATGTGTGTATGTATATAGTGTAATATTTGTTTTTGTGTACATATATGTATATATGTATATAGTCTTACATAAACTTCACAAAAACCTTGTGAAATAATACTTAAATATTTTAAAAGGACTTTCAAAGGACTTTCACACCAATCCTGTGAAGTAGGTGCTAGCATTATCCCCATATTATAGATGTGGAAATAGAGGATGAGCAAAGTTAGTGACTTGCTCAGCTAAGTACCTGAGGGGGCACTACAACTCGGGCTTTCCAGATCCTAAGCCTCTGCACCACCTAGCTGCCTCATGTATACTATTATTTCCACTTTAGGGATGAGGAAGCTTCAAGAGAGGTCAAGTGACCCCAGTGGTCACAGAGAAAGGAAAGGCCAGGGGCAGGATTCTAACTTGGGTGCATCTGCCTTCCTTTGTGAATCAGCAAGGAAGAAGGGGGAATTCAAGCCATCCCTGTTCTTCCCACACCCTCATCACCTCTTCCTTGTCTAACTCATCTCCTTGCCTCGTTTCCCCCTACTCTGATGTGTCACCCAGAAAACCACAATCAGGTGGCATTCTGATAATACTAACTCAAGTGGAGAATACCTGAGCTTCCTGATTACAGGAATTATAATAGTAATTAAGGGTCCTTGCAAGGTTCTGTGAATGTTGAAAACTATGTATTTTGAAAATAAAAAGCTATTATTAAAAAAAAATAATGAATGTTCCTAAAATAGCTTTGTATCACACCATTGATACAGGTCAGAGGATATGGTCTGAGAGGGTCCCTTCTAGCTCTGATTCTATGATTTGAAATATTGATCCAATGGCTATCTTTTTCTCAAGGGCAGGGGTTATTTTCAATTTCTTTTCCTGGGAATGGGGGCACATGCAAAATGATATACCTACAAAGTGTTTAATGATGATTTATGATGAGTGATGTAATGAGTAATGATAAGTAATGATCTACGGAATGGATGCAGACTCAGGGGCTAAGATCACTTAGTGTGGATACGGGGGAGATTTCTAATAGACATCCTGGAGGAAAAAATCTTTTTTTTTTTAATTTTTTATTTTATTTGCATAACATATGTGTGGGTAATTCTTCAACAATAACCCTTACATAGCTTTCCGTTACAAATTTTTCCCCCAACTCCCCACCCCTCCCCTAGATGGCAGGATATCCACTACATGTTAATTATGTTAAAATATTGGCAAATCGAATATATGTATACATATTTCCAAACTTATCATTGGTGTGCAAGAAAAATCTTATCTACACAAACGATATATCAGATAAAGGAAACACAATATAAGCAAACATCAATCAAGGAGTATGAGAATGTTATGTTGTGGTCCACATTTCACATCCCTCTCTCTGGGTGTATATGGCTTTCTTCACTGAACAATTGGAACTGGTTTGAAACATTTCATTGTTGAAGAATTGATCATCATATAG
Source organism: Myrmecobius fasciatus (assembly GCA_023553655.1). Classification (NCBI taxonomy): domain Eukaryota; kingdom Metazoa; phylum Chordata; class Mammalia; order Dasyuromorphia; family Myrmecobiidae; genus Myrmecobius; species Myrmecobius fasciatus. The sequence continues at coordinate 201,379 of JAJPUD010000374.1, read as the reverse complement.
TACTCTTGTTGCCGTGTATAATGATCTCCTGGTTCTGCTCATTTCACTCAGCATCAGTTCATGTAAGTCTCTCCAGGCCTCTCTGAAATCATCTTGCTGGTCATTTCTTACAGAACAATAATATTCCATAGTATTCATATACCATAATTTATTCAGCCATTCTCCAATTGAAGGGCATCTATTCAATTTCCAGTTTCTAGCCACTACAAAAAGGGCTGCCACAAACATTCTTGCACATGTGGGGCCTTTTCCTTCCTTTATGATTTCTTTGGGATATAAGCCCAATAGAAATGCTGCTGGGTCAAAGGGTATGCACAGTTTGATAACTTTTTGAGCATAGCTCCAAATTGTTCTCCAGAATGGCTGTATCCGTTCACAGCTCCACCAACAATGCATCAGTGTCCCAGCCCTCCCACAACCCCTCCAACATTCATCATTAACTTTTCCTGTCATTTTAGCCAATCTGACAGGTGTGAAGTGGTATCTCAGGGTTGTCTTGATTTGCATTTCTCTGATCAATAGTGATTTGGAGCACCTTTTCATATGACTATAAATAGTTTTAATTTCATCCTCTGAAAATTGTCTGTTCATATCCTTTGACCATTTATTGATTGGAGAATGGCTTGAATTTTTATAAATATGAGACAATTCTCTATATATTTTAGAGATGAGACCTTTATCAGAACCCTTAAATGTAAAGATGATTTCCCAATTTATTGCTTCCCTCCTAATCTTGTCTGCATTGATTTTGTTTGTACAAAAACTTTTTAACTTAATATAGTCAAAGTTATCTATCTGGTTTTCAATTAAAAGTCTGGAGGAAAAATTTTAAACTAGTATTTCTAGTATCATAAAAGTGTTTAATTTTTTTTTTCCTGTCCTAAGACAAAATATTCAGGTGTATAGGTATGGTAAGGAAATTGCCTTTTTATAAACTTATTCATGAAGGCAGGTAACTTTTTTCCCTTTTTTTAAGCAGCTGTACTTTTCCCTTTAAATAAAAGCATTTCTTTTATTAATCATCATTTAAGAGGGTGGGGGGAGGGAAGAGAAGACAAGGCAATTGAACTTTAAATGACTTCCCTCGTTTCAAATGGCTACTACTATAATTTTCTTTTAAGATGGTGGACTGAATCATAACTCAAAGGACAAGTATATTTATAACATTTGTTTACCATTCTCTTCCCCCTCCCCCAAGATTCAGTCAAATTTGCTACAGAACAGATATATAGAATCACTCATGTAGAATGTGCAGGAAACAGGTAAAATAGAAAATTCACTTTAGCCTATAATAGATAAAATGAAATCTTTCCTAAAGATGCAAAGGACAAAAATGAAAGAAAATTAATTGGCATTGGGAGAGACATCAGAAATCATTAATCTAGCCTTTCATTTTGGAGAGAAGAGACTCTGAGAAATTAGTGAGATGTTAGTGGGAGAGTAGGGACTACTCTCTTAGTCCAGGATTTCCCAGATCCTTCCTTAAGAGAAATATGTATTTTTATTAGTCACTGATTCAAACAATTATTACATGAGAAATAATAATTTAACATTTGTTTTCTGTTTTGAAATACTCCAAAATAAAACATGAGATTGTAAAGTGAAAAAACGATTGGGGAATAGGGAGATGGCAAAGATCTGTGATCTGGTCTGGCAGGCCTGTGGCCAAATCCCAGATCCACTCAAGTACCGGTATTGGAAGAAACACAGAAAGAACGATGAGTAAGGGAAAGGTAGAGCATCTGAATGGGAGCCCATAAATCACGAGAGAAGAGTCCTATCTTTCATATAAAGAGGGGGCCTTCAATTGGGGAGAGCGTGACCCGGAGGGAGGCAGAGAGAAGCCGGCTGGCGAGGTTTGGAAGGGTCCACTCCTACTGGGGCCATTTTGAAAGTCAGGACTTTACTCTGTCCCAGGGGCTTCCCATTCTCCCTCCCTTAAATCTACAGGACGAAAACTGTGAATCCGTTTCCCTTTCTGGTTATACAAATTGTTTAATTTTTATTCACTTAAAATATCCACGACCGTACTGAGTGCTGAGGATCCAAGGGCATGACGTCCCGTATAAAAGAGTAAGGGAAACCAAGATGCGGGCGAATACAAAAGCGCTGCGGCTCCCGGGGAACTAGGAAGGCACTTCGTGTGGATGCAGATAAAAGCGGTCACTAAAGCTCTCCCGGCCGCACTCAATTGGGATCCGGGTCCTCCGACTCTTCTTCCACAAACTCAATTAAGGGGGAGTGTCTGCTGGCCTGAGAACCTTCTCGGAAGAACACTTTCTTGACCGTGCCGTCCTTCGGCGCCTTGATGGTGTGCTGCGGAGAGAGTCCGGCCCTCAGTGCTCGGACGAGCCCCGGCCTCAGGATAGCGCGAGGAGCTGGCCAGTCTCCCGGACCTCTGCCCACAGGGTCGGGCGGCCCGCGGGCGCTCCGACACGCACCTGCCCCCCTCCATCTGCCGCCCACCCGGCTCATTTTGAAGCAAAGCAAATGCGGAAAGCTGAGGTGGGATGGGGGGAGGAGTTTGCCGGGGTCGCCCACGGACAAAGCAGGGGTCATATGTCATCGCAGAAGCCGAGGTGACGAACCAATTGTGACCAATGGAAAAACGCCCCTGGGCTAAGATCAAGCACTGATGCTGCTTTTTAAAAACAAAAATTTTTTTTTTTCTGGACTTGCCCAGGGTCACACAGCCAAGGAGCGCCTGAGGTTCCACTGCCCCCTCCGGCCGCCCCCCACGCCCTTTGTTTTATCCGTGAGGGATGGTTCTCCTGGGAGTGAACGTTCTAACTAAAGGGTAGGATGAGGCAGGAATAGCAGGGCCGGCCTGAGACTCAGGACAGGGACCGCTCAGGGCCCAGGGCAGCAGCCTTCCAGAGGGCCCCAATCCAGACCCCTCCCAGTCCCATTTTACCGAGAAAACTGAGTTACTGGGGGGGGGGGGAGAGGAGGGAGAATGGGGACGCCACACGAGGCTGGAGGAGGTCGGGAGGCCAGAACCAGGGCCCTTGGTGCCGGTCCCTTTCACTCACCTCCATTTTCATGGCTATCATGACCATCAGGATGTCTCCAGTCTTTACTTTGTCTCCAGCTTTCACAAATATCTAGAATTTAAGCAGGTGCGATTAAAAGGAGATAACCCTGTGCCAGCCTCGGGGATCCCCCGGCAAACCACAGGAGGACTGGCTTTTTGCAGAAGTGGCTACACAGGAACAGGCACTGGGAAGTCTCCTGGGGGGATCTCCCACTTCAGTCCTGCCCCCCATCTCTGCACTAAATCTATCCCAAAGATCATCCTGGCCATAAACACATGACTCAGGTAAACATCTTGACATCACCTCCTCCCCCTCCCCATGAAGGGCCTAGGTCTGTGAGCAGCCTGGGGAATTCCTGGGGTGCTATGAGACCAAGTCTCATAGTTTCATCAGCATGTTCATTATTTTTTATAGAAATATATATATACATACATACATACATACATATATATGGTATATGAGTATGGTATATTATTCTATAAAAATGAACAAGCTGATTTAGAAAGGCCTAGAAAGAATTACATAAACTGATGCTGAGAAAAACAAGGAGAACCAGGAATACATTGTATACAGTAATAGTACGAATGTGCAATGATCAACTATGAAAGACTTGGTTCTTCTCAGGGTTCAGTAAGTAATCCATGGCATTGCCAATAAACTTTGGGTGGAAAACATCATTTCATCCAAAGACTGAATGTAAATCAACATGTACTATGCTCACTTTTTTTCTTCTGTTGTTGTGTTGATTTTTTTTTCTCATGGTTTTTCCCTTTTGTTCTGATTTTTCTTTCTCAACATGATTCATAGAGAAATGTCTTTTGAAAAATGTATGTATCCATAAAAATGTATGTACATGTATAGCCAGAAAAAAATTAAAAAGAGGTTAAAAATGACTTAAAAAATAAAGTTACTAGAGACTCCCTCAGAACAAAGTAACGAGTAGACAAAAGGAGCTCTACAGTGGCCATATTTGAAAGTAACATTACTGTAGATCTCAACTTTGATGACAGTGATTTTGAGACAATCACATTACCTTCAAAGTGTTAGAGATTAAAGTTTACATGTTGGAGGAAATCATTTCCTATTTAATTTGATTATAAAAAATAGTCCTTTAAAGGGATAACAAAGTTGACCACTCCTTTCTCTTTAGAAGTGGGGGACTATGGGTACATGATACAGCATATGCTATTAGATTCAACTGATGTCTTGATTAGTTTTGCTGAACTTTTCCACCTTTTAAAAAAAAGTTACATAGTATGATTTCTCAGATAGGATACAGGGGAAGGGATGTATTTAGAAATGAAAGTATTTTTTTTAAAGGTATCCATAAAAATGAAAAAAAGCAAAAAAAGCAAAGCAAAAAAAAAAAACAAGCTCCTTGAAAAAATTCAAACTACTTTTTATCTTTAACTGCTTTAAAAAAATTTAGATTCTTCATCATCTGAAAGGAAAGCTCCATATTCAGAAAATCACTTTGATCCCACCATTTGCTGGCTTCACTCTGTCAGAGTTCCCCATGCTTGTGTGGGAGGACCCACATTATGAATACACCTGGATAAACAGGAAGGAAGTACTCATTAGGCCTCATTTCCTCCTCCACACTTTGCTTTATTACCTTCTCAATTGTCCCCGTCATGGGGGCCAGGGTACTCCCCTGTGCTCCTTCAGTTCTTGCTGCAGATAAATATTTGGGCACCGGAATGCTGATCTGGGCGCTGCCTTCCTATGAACAAACAAACCAAACCCAAGTCAACCCTTTAAAACCATTTCAGATATGGCTTTTGAGTCTACTGATGCATGCAGGGTAGCTGCTTTCTGAGCCACAATTTTCACGGTTCACTCAAGCATGAGCCATTTTTCATGATGTCCATTATGATGCCTTATTGTGGCACGGGGGTGACCCTCCCACCTTCACCAAGGTTAAGCCAAGGGAATATAAGCCCTGGTCAGCCTGATGAGGGACCATGATGTCTTCCCTAATTATGCTCCTAACATTTTGCACACAGTCCTTAGTTTTCAGAAAATCTGAACCAGGAGTGTGTCTCTAGGAAAAATCTGAGGTTGCACGGCTCTGTTCAAGTATCTTTGCAATTTAGCATGGTTATTAAAAGCTTTCAGGACACAATGAGCCAGCAAGGCTTCTAACGCTGACCAGCTCGGCTCACTGCTCTGGTCAAGGGTGATAAATCTTTTGTCTACGACTGGGTTTGGCCAAGGGTCAAACCATACCCACTACATGTTTTTGGACTGCCATGAGCTAAGAGTGTTGTTTTGTTTTTTACTTTTTAAACACAATAAGACCTTATTTAATATATGTGAATAATATGTGAATAAAATGTGAATAATAATATATGAAAACCATTCTTGGCTGATGGGTCACATTTATTTAAAACTAACACACATGATGGAGAAAACCTTTTCCTATTTGATCTGATTATGAAAAGTAACTCTTTGAGAAGATTAGAAAAGTGGCCTTCTTACATTGTAGTCATCCTTAGAGTTGATTCTAAGAAATAAACTAGCCTCAAAATGGCATGCTAATAGCTTAGTGTATATAAAATGATTTAAATGAAAGCTTATTGACAGGCTAGTTCCCCAATGAAAAACCAAACCAACATCCATGGAAAATCCCCTTTCCCTCATCCCTATTTCACTCCTGGCTCTCCATGCTGAAAGAGACCCACATTAGTCAGCTCCTCTGCTGTCAGTCACCAAGCCCCTGTTCCCCTGGCACAAGAAATACTGTTCTCTAAAACTCATCCTCCAGACTTTCCTCACAGCCATCTTGAAAACCATGGACAACTACAGGAAATGGCTGGAGTAGGGTGTGTGTGTGTGTGTGTGTGTGTGTGTGTGTGTGTGTGCGTGCACAAGAATGGGAGAGAAGGCATACGTGTGACTGAGCTACAAGCTCTATTGGAACAAAGCAAGGCATTTTGAAGAGTAAATTTAAGAGAAGTGGGTCAGTATATATAAAAGTATATATGATTATCAATGTGATGACAAAAGAAATGAATGAAACAGGAGCACTCAGAGGAAATGCAAATGTAGGAAACAAATTCCTCTCTCTCAGCAGAATGCCGTAATCATGCCAGTGTTTTTCCAGACCCAAGCACAGTATTGTAAAGGAGTGTTACCGAAGAAAACAGGTAAATGGTGTTCTCCGAGATAATCAGCTTAGGTTTACTAGCAACACCATTAACAGAACATTTCAGGTATGTGCAGCCTCCCTCATTGCAAAGGTCACCGAGGACTTCGAAAGTTTTATCTTCAATCTGAAACAGCAAAAAATGTAAAAAAAAATTTAATTGTTAGAATAATAGCATTATACTTAGAATTTAGAATCCTGCATGGCTTGTTCCCCCCCCCCAAGCCTTTAACAACTATATTAAAATACAAAGATTCTGAAACAGTAGCCTCATATTTTTCCAAAGACACAGTCCCAACTGAAGTTTTCTGAAACTAAGGACTTGATGCAAAATGTCAGAAGGATAATTAGGATATTAGAAGGAGCTCTTGTTCCACTGGTATCACCTTAGAGAAGGAGGGAGAGTCACCTCTGTACCACAATGAGGTACTGGAGGAGATCCAACATTACTAGTCATTAAAAATGACTCATGTTTAGCATGTACCAGTAATCAGTAACCTTGCATGCATCAGTAAAGATGCAAGAACCAGATCTGAAATGGTTTTATCGACCTGGTTTTGGTTGTTTACGTTTGTTTTGTAAGTGTCCCAGTGACTAAATATTTAACAGTAGTCAATTGGGAAAGAAAACTCAGAATACCTATAATTAGTATCATAATGTGATATCCATTATAAAGGTTAATTTAAAAACTGAAAAGTGGTAATAAAAACAAAATGCTAAAAAGAAAATATCAGGTAAAAATTCAGGATGATTACAAAAGAGACAGGGCACATAACTTTCAACTGGAAGTAAAATGAATCAGTAACTCCTAAGTATCTAAAGTTACACTTTGTGCACATTGGCAAAAAGAGTTCTGAATACTGACAAAACATCATAAAAAGAGTTTAGCCCTCTAGACACCAATTCATGTGTCCAAAGCACATTGGAGCCACAGAGACCCATTCCGCCCGCTTTCACTCTGACACTGGACAATGGAATGTAGATGGCGGCCTAAGTTTCTTTATTCTAAGAAGGAAAAAGGCAAGATAATTTTGCTTAACTATATGTACATACAATTTTGTATATGAATAAGTAATACTTTTGTAAAGTTAATCAAATACCTATAATGTTGTAATGACAATGGAGAGTCAGGGACATGAGTTCAAATCCAGCCCTAGACCTTGCTGATTGTGTGATCATGAGCAACACTCAGTTTCCTCAACTGCAAAAATAGCCCCCCTCTCTCAGGGTTGTTGTAAGGTCAAATGAGAAATTTTTAAAGTATAGAGTATAATATAAATGTCAGTTATCATGCATTGTAATTATATTATATAATAATTATATAAGCTTTACATACATATCTGTGGATATTCATGTGCCTCCATAGCTATATCTGTACAAAAGGAAAAAGGGGGACGGCCGCAGATGAGATGGAGGGATGGCGGCCTGGAGCCTGGCCAGACTTGGGAGATGGTGGCAGACAGAAGGGCCAGGCAGGCTCTGGTCAGTGGGGCCACGACACAAGGGAACAACAACATGTGTATGCCTATTTATGTCTCTATGCCCTTGGGTGCACACCTTGATTCCATAGAAGCAGTCTGGCCTGGCCTCACAATACATTTTCCACTCCAATTCACCTGATCCTGGGGCACTACAATTAAGGCTGCTCTCTGAAAATGCACATTACACAAGGCTAAGGCATTTATGCATGGTTCTCTGGCCTTCCATCTTGTAGCCCTTTGGCCCTTTGCATTTCTTTTGTCCCTCCCGAGGTTCCCCTGCCGGTTTGGCTGGAACCACGCTGAGGGCTGCTGGTAGGAAGGCCTGACGCCTTCTAGGCTGGCAGTGCTTGGGGGCTGGCAGTGCTCAGGGGCTGGCAGTGCTTGGGGGCTGCTCCGAGGGGCCCAAGACTCCCTGGATTCCTGGGCAGACCAGAGCCAGCTGTGCTGACCAGACACATCCATGCTATGGTGTGTCAGTGGCTCTCCCGGCTCAGGGAAGACAGGCTTCTCTCTGGGGCCCCCAGACTTCCCCATCCTGGAAGACTTCTGCTTCTGCCTCCGTAAATCCTCCGGAGAGGATCCAGTCCTCTCTCTCTCTCCAGTGGGTCTTCTGGTTTGGATCCTGTAGCTCTCATGGTGCACTCAGCCTTGGGAGGCACCCGGCACCCACCATACTCTGCTTTTCCAGGGGCACACCTTGGCAATGATGCCCTTCTGACACCACGCCACCATGGGTTGCCTGCTCTGGTCCTCTGAGACAATAAAAGGCAAATGGAAGCCAGAAGAACATCCCTCAGAGCCTCTCCATCCCCAAAGAATATGGCACATGTGGGATCAATGGCACACAGCCAGTCAGTCCAGCCTGACCTCCACACAGCTGCCAAACGATATTCCTACCCACTGGTTGGCCTGCAGCCTTCCTCTGTGGAAGAAGCCTCCGTGTCTCCCTTTATACCTTAGGACAAAAATCCAAATTTCTCTGCATGGCATTCAAAGGTCTTTGAAATCTGGCCCTAGCATCTCTTTCTGGGCTGCAGACGCACCTCTTTTATTTGGCAGACACTCTGCTCCCTGTCTACAACACAGCATCTCTGCACCCACGAGGTTGATTTTCCTAATTTCTCAGCCTTAGAGAAGGAAAGTCAATCTTTGCCAAGGGGCCTAGGCAAGTTGTGATTCTGAAAGGATGGCGGCACTGTCTGAGCGTGTGGCAGAGGGTTGGATCTCACCAGAATAAGATTCTTTTACTCTATCAGCCAAGAAGGCGTCTCAGTTGATTCTTCTACTTAAATGTGAATTTAGGGGCATTTCATTAAACTCTCCTCTTGGCAATAATGGCTATTTACAACTGGAAGAGACAGTCCTCCCCAAAGGCCAACATGGCTCGGGACATCAACCTCAGAGATGCACGCTGGCAGCCGTTCCGTGCCAGACTTGGGAGATTAGCTCAGATCTGAGCGTGGGGCTTTGCTCGGTTTCCATTATGGAAGCATGACAGCTAAGCTGGACGCACAAAAGAAAGAATCAAATGAACAGAACGAATTTTCAGAAGCCGGCCCAGAATAAGAGTGCCTCGGCAATGGCTCAGGAACAATGACCAGGGTCGGTCAGACCTGTGTCTGATCTGCCACAAGATGTTTGAGGTACAGCCAGGTGACCCACCTGCATGCTGTAGGATCCGTCCTGGTTGTACTTCACAGCGATGACCACTTCTAGGAACAAGAAGAAAAAATGACAAGTCCTTTCCAAAACGAATTCATTTTTATTTATTTTTTTATTTTTTTCTTTTTGCTGAGGCAATTGAGGTTAAATGACTTGCCCAGGGTCACACAGCTAGGGAATGTGAAGTGTCTGAGACCAGATTTGAACTCAGGTTCTCCTGACTTCAGGGCTGGTGCTCTAACCACTGCGCCACCTAGCTGCCCCACGAATTCATTTTTAAGTTCAAAGAAGCAAACATCTCTCATTTGAAATAAAAAGCTATTCTCCTGAGGGCGTGGATACTGCTTCCTTATTCCTGATGGATAAAGCCAATAAAAACTGGAATGGGGTTTCTCTTAGTACTGACACAGGAAAGCCAGAAGGTGAATGTCACCAGTGGCCACTGAGGCCCGGAGGGTTCACCCCAGGGCGCTGCCCAAAGCCAAATGCTGAGGGAAGGCATTGGGGGCCTATCAACCCCGACTTCCTGACCCCTCCTCCAGAAGAGAAAAGGCTCTCTGACGCTCTTTGCCCAAAGGTATCTGGATTGGTGGGTTTTTCTAGGTTTTTTTTTCCTTCTAATGAAGGGAAACACATCGATTCGAGTACCGATGACAGGGGCTGTAGCAGCATCTGTCAGGAGCTCCCTGGGCAACTCTGGGACCCCCCAGTCTAGCTCTCAGCTTTCTCTTTGTAAACAAGGAGTCAATCCCCAGTCTATATTTCAGTGAGTCTGTCCTAGAGATCACAATAATGGACTCAGTAGGACCCAGAGGAGGACAAGTTGTCTAAGTTTTCCTGAGGAGCCATAGCTGGAACAAATGTGGATGTGGAGCGGTCACTGCCTGGGTGACACGGGGAGGGGGCCTCCAGTCTGGATCTCAGTAAGGTAAGATCTCAGTAAGACAGCCATGAATAGGGCCTTCTCCTGAGCTTGGAAGGCAGCTTAAGCTCAGGCTTGGCCTTCCCTTGTCACTTACTGTTTTTCCCGTCCTCAAGAGTCATGTTTCTGGTGTAAGAGATATTCAATCTTCTGCCACTACTGGACGCAAAAGGTGAGAACCGATCTGGAAAAGGGTTTGTGAAAAGTCACAGATTAGAGAGCATAAAGTCCTTATACAGGTACAGAAAACAAACAAGCTTTTAGAGAACTCGGTTTTAGAAATGATATCAGAGCCCTTTCTGTGTGGAGATGCCACCAGGCAACAGGAAAGAAGGGCCAAGTGAATCCAGCGTCCTGAAAGCCGTGACACTGGAGCCCTGGTGAAGTAGAGCCAAGAGCCAGTCGGCCCCTTCTCCGGGGTCCCAGCCCCTCTCTCTGCTGCATGGGGGCCACAGAACTTAGAGCTCAAAGGGGCTTCAGGGCCACCTGGTCTGGGCCCCACTTTTAAGTGAGATGAGTGGGGCCCCCAGAGGCTGAGATGACTGAACCCCCCCAAGGACATGGAGAGCCAGGAGTCCGCGTCCCAAGAGTGGTCCTTAAGCGCAAAGGAGGGAGGGAGGTGCAAGGCTTCTACTCATGTCCTATCTGGGGGCTATGGTGCAATGCTATCTGACAGCGGGGAAAGGGGAACCGGGCAACTCCCCCTTCTCCATCAGGGGTCTTCACAACGACAGGGGCAGAATCAGCCTCCCCCTCTTGCTACAGGGGCAGAAGCTCCCTGGGAGTGCGGTCAGTAAGGGGCCGCGGTCGGCAAGGGGCCGTGGTCTGTCTGTAAAGGGGCTGGGTCTGTAAGGGACTGCTTGCTGCTCTGTGTTCTCAAAGAACATGTGGATACCACATGAAGTGTGGCGGGCCGGGGTCTCGGAGGAAGCCGCGGGCTGGGAGAAGTGTCGAGCGCTACAGCCAGCCCGGCCTTGGAAAAGAGGGAGAAGATGGGCCGTATAACAAAACATTAATGGCGCTTCTCCACAAAACTCTGAAGAGATGGTCAGAGAGGGCCTAGAAAAGGAAGCAGCCATCACAGCTTTGGGGACACAATTATTAGATGAGTTATACAGATTATAGAAATGGGGAGTTTTGTTACTCGTGGAGATGACGGACGAGGACTGCCAGCCACCTAGAGAACGATGGGCTCGTCCCAAAATGCTGCTGACTGCTCTCGGGGTCAAGGAGATTTGCTGTTGCTGCAGGGCTGGCTCAAGGACCATTTGTCAGAAAGGTTTTTAATTCATGTTTTGGTCATTCCATGATTTGGTCTTGTCTGACACTGGAGCGGTTCGCCATTTCCTTCTCTGGCTCATTTTACAGATGAGAAAGTTAAGCAAGCAGCTGAGGTGATGGCTATCAAGTGTCTGAGGCCAGATTTGAATTCAGGTCCCCCTGACCACTGGGCCACCCAGCGGCCCCCAGCTCATATTCAGAGGGCACTTGCGACTTTTCTCATGACAACCGGGAGGCAAAAGGGGGGACAGACCAGACAAGCTCCCAAGTCTCTTCTGACTCTGGGACTCCATCTTCCATGATCCTAGAGGGAGTGCCATGAGGACCTGTTTAGTGTGGGAGGCTGGCTCTATTAACAGAGGATTGGGGGGAAAAGAAAGAAAGCAGCATCCCCAGACCTGGTAACTAGAAGGAGAAAAGTGATCCTCACCCTCCGTCTGATCCCTGAAAGCGTCGGTCACCCCTTTCTCCCACAGAAGGAGGCCCAGGGCAGCCTGACACAAGACCTCTCTGGCCGCGGCCCTCGGAGGGGGCAGCAAGTCCTGGAAGTGCTGCGGGATAAAGTCTGTGTGCACGTTGCCGGCTTCAAACTCGGGGTGCCTGGAAAGACTCAGCAAGAAGTCGATGTTGGTGTGCAATCCTGTGATCTAGGGGAAAGCAGGCAAGCTTTCAGGGAGGCCTGGAATCCTAGAGCAGTACAATTCTCTGATGCTTAGAACCAGGAAAAACCGATGGTTCTCCCCAAGCTCGGGAGCCCCAACCAACGAGTTCAACCTGATCGAGTGTCTCCAGGTGCCTGGGCCTGCAGTAAGCACTGGAGAGAGACAAAAGCCACGCAGCCCTTGTCCCCTCGCGCTTAGAGTCTCTCAAGGTGTGCCCATATAAGTGGGCTGGACCCCTGATGACGCTGATGTACAGACCTTTCCCTTCTCCTCCTCAGGGAGCCCGGACAACGCCAAGGACTCGGGCGTGGATGTCCTCCCCTGGGTCCGCAGCAGCCGTGGCTGCAGGATCAGGGGCTCTGGGGCAGCACGGTCACTCCCGGGGCTCTCAGACTTAGGTCCCCGTCAGTGGAAGCGCTGGTTCTCTATTCATTCAATCTTCTCCCCAACATAGATGTTTAAAATGCCATTTCTTTCCTTTTTAGTGCACAACATCAGTTTTTCCTAATTCCAAGCATTAGAAGATTGTATTGCTCTCATATTCATTACCTGCCCTTGCTTCTAATTTCTGTTATAAAATTTTTAAAAATCTGAATTCATGAGTTCTTTGCTTTGCTTTTGGAGGCAAGGGATGAAAAAGCTCAGTGACTTGCCCATTATGTCACCTCAATATGCCAGTGACAGATGGCTTCTGAGGCCCTGTCCAACAACAGGTCCATGACACCAGGACACAAAAGGGTGTGTGGGTGATTGTTGGACATTCAGGCCAGAGTTCTAGTTGCTCGGGCAAGTTAAATCAACACCAGTCATATGGTGCTTTTCCAATTAGTCTAAAAAGAAACCCCTTTATCTGCCAGATCTTTTGGATGTAATCAGGGAACATACTAGAGAAATGGGAATAATCTACTATCCAAGATCTACAATTTTTATTTCTGGAGAAAACGACTTTGCAAACCTATATTTTGGAAGTTCATAGGTCACCTTATTAAGCGGGTAATCAGCATATAATTTCTACCCTGCCTGAGATCCTCATTTCTAGAACTTTTCTTTCCTAAGTGAGACACCATTTTGTTCTATCCCATCTGTGACTATCCCCTATTGAGGCTCTGGACATAGCTTGGACTGCAAAGTAAGTTCAGAAGAAGGACGGTCCTGGGACACTGTCCCCTAAGCCACCACAGTAACCTCCAAGCGGTGACATTGAGCTTCTCGGTCACTCACGTTGTACTGGTGAAGGCTGTATTGAAGCTTCTTCAGCGCCGCTTGGCGGTCGGCAGCCCAGACAACAAGTTTGGCAATCATGGGATCATAGTGCACTGAAACTTCATCCCCTGAAAGAAAGAAGCAAGTTTTTGAAGTCAAGCTTCAGCTGGGGATCCATGGAAACTTCAGAAACAGGTCACCTGCCCAAGAAAATCTGCCCTCCCCAGCACTAATGGCTAAAGCCATCTTGCTGATTGCTGAATGAAGCACGAGTCCCTGATCCTCCCTTTGTACAAACTAGGGCGCTGTCTGGCTAATGGACAGGCCCCTTATAGTCTCAAAGCCACTGTTCTCACAGATTCAGCTCGACAGCATCCGACACAGGCCAGATACTGGAGGTGCAAAGCCCCAAGCCCCACAGTCCCTGCCCTCACGAAGTGGGCATTCTTACTGAGAGAAAATTATCAGCAGCTTCCCTGGCCCTAGAAACTCCAGCTTCTCTGGGGATCTGCAGAAGGACTTCTTTTTCTGAGAGGAAAGGTCACTGGGAAAGCTTTTCTAGGATTCAGAGGAAACCCTGGGAGCCCACCTGCTACCCCAAACCCCCACAGGGGGCACGGACCCTGGCAACGAAATGAAAAAAGGCCTACAACTCTGACCGTTCCACCGTGCCAGGGCTGCCTGGGAGCAGGGAGAATGCAGCTTCTTGGCTCGGCCTTCAAGGCCCTCCCAGTCCGGCTCCCACCTGCCAGTCCTGCCTTATTTCCAATCCTTGCTTGTGTGGACTGCTGGATCTCTCCAGCATGCCGGGGGCTCCTTCAGAACTCTGAGCACATCAGAGACCGCCTGGTCCGGCCCAGAGCTGAAGGTGTCTCCTGGAGACAAAGCCCTCTGGGCACTGTGGGGAGACTCCCCCCCCCCAACACAGCCCTGCTGGCATCTAGGATGTCTTGTGCCCGGGAGGGGGGCACAAGACATCCCCACAAGGGGGGGAGAGAGAATCTGGCTGTTTCCTGAAGGACTCAGGAGGGGGCTGTCACCAATGCAAGAATGAGTCCCATGGCCAGAGCCCCCGGGGCTTGCCACCTGCTTCCTGGCCAAGGTCCCTGGGAGGATGTGAGCACAGCAATCACTCCCTCATTTTCAGCCGGACTGACAAAAGCCAGAGGCGCATCCCCGCTCACCTTGCCTCACTCCCGTTTCGATCCTAAGACTAGGCTCTGGAGGCGGTGTGGACAAGTGCACTAGGGGTCCCGCCCCAGGCATGAAATTATTCTGAGGGTCTTCTGCATATATTCGTGCTTCAAAGGCATGGCCTTTCAGTCTGATTTCTTTCTGACTCAAAGGGAGCTTCTCTCCTGCAGCAATCTAAAAAAGAGGAAGATTTTCTATTTGCAGAACTCTATTATAATAATAGTTAAGAGCATTAGCAAGCATTGGCTCTGGCTCTTTCTAGATTGAACATCGAATTTTACTCACTGTATAGCTAATAGAAACCACAGTAGTTTGATCCACTCCCATTTATGTACTTTGAGCCCTTTTTGAAAGGCCTTCTCTTGGTGGCAAGATGGAAATAATCTACAAGTGAACAGGAATGACAAGGAGATTCGTAGCTTCCTCCTTAAAGCAATTAAGTTTAGGTCCAAATAGCAAGGCTGGCCACATGGTGACCAGAAATAATTAAGAGGACTTCCAGAGCTGCAGCTAAGATGAAGAAGCGGAAGCCCTTCAGCCAAGCGCTTCCAACATTCCCCTCTGAACAACTATTAAAATAATGTTTGAAATATAAATCTGGAGCAACAGAGTAAACAAAGCATAGGGTGAGACATTCTTCTAGCCCAAGACAATGGAGGAGGTAGGAGAGATCTGTGACAGGGGGAGGAGTCTGGCTCAGAGTAGGACTTGGTGGTGGCAGTGTGAGCAGCAACCCCTTGGGGAGCTCTTAAGCCAGAGATGGTAAGGAGTTTGGGGGGCTGGTTGGAAAGAAACTACAGGGGGCTTCTGTGCTAGTATTAGATGCAATACTCCATGGCCTATGCCCACTCCTGGGTCACAGTTCTGAGAGAGAGGAGCACTTGCTGTCCTAAGGGAGCAGGGGCTCTGAAAAGCAGAATCAATACAAATCCCAAGGGATCAGGACCCTTCAGAGAGCAAACCAGGAGAGCAGTGACCATCCTCTCCCTGGATCACACCAAAAACTTCCAAATCCCCAAGAACTAGCTCTGAAATCAGTAATGAGGGAAAAGTCTGAATCTTGAAACAGTGCCCTTCTTCTCCATACCAAAACCAAAACTCAATTTTAGCCAAAAGTTCAAAAGCTGGGAAAATGAGCGAACAACAACAAAGAACTTGACTATAAAAAGGTTCTTTGGTGAAATGGAAGACCATGACACAAACTCAGAAGACAATAATATTAAAATAGCTGTAAGCAAAACCTCCCAGAAAAAAGTAAATTGGACACAAGCCCAACAAGAACTTCTGGAAGAACTAAAAAGTGATTTTTATAATCAAATAAGAATGGTGGAGGAAAAACTGGGAAAAGAAATAAGAGTAATGCAAGAAAATTATGAAAAGATATCTGACACGTTGGTAAAAGAGCCCAAAAAATACTAAAGAAAATAACACCCTAAAAATCAGAACTGGTCAAATGGTAAAAGAGGGATAAAAATGATGAAGCAACTCCTCAAAAAGCAAAACTGACCAAATAGAAAAAGAAGTATAAAAGCTTGCTAAAGAAAACAATTTCTTTAAAATTAAAATGACATAAATTGAAGCTAATGATCATGAGGCATCAAGAAAAATTATAAAACAAAGTCAAAGAAATGAAAAAATAAAAGAAAATGTGAAATATCTCTTGGAAAAACTACTGACCTGGAAAATAGAGCAAGGAGAAATAATTTAAGAATTATTGGACTACTTTAAAGCCAGGATCAATGAAATAGCCTAGTCATCATATTTCAAGAAATTATCAAGGAAACTGCTGTGATATTTTAGAACTAGAGAATAAAATAGAAACTGAAAGAATCCACTGATCAGCATTTGAAACAGATACCAAAATGAAACCCCCCAGGAACATTATAGCTTCCAGGTCAAAGAGTAAATATTCCAAGCAGACAGAAAGAAACCATTCACATACTGTAGAGCCATTAATTAGGATCACACAAGATTTATCAGCTGCCACATTAAAGGAGTGGACAGATTGGAATGATATTTTGGAAGTCAAAAAAGCAAAGATTATAACCAAGAATCATATATCCAGAAAAACTGAACATAATCCTTCAGGGGGAAAATGGATATTTAATGAAATGGAGGCCTTTCAAATATTCCACATAAAAAAAACAGTACTGAAAAGAAAATATGACTTTCAAATATAAGACTCCAGAGAAGCACAAAAAGTAAATAAACATGAAAGAGAAATCATAAGGGATTCAGTAAGATGAAATTGTTTATATTCCTACATAAGAAGATGACACATGGAATGCCTAAGAAATATTATTAGGTCAGTTAAAAGGACTCCACATAAACAGAGGGCACTAGAGTAATCTGATTATGTTAGAATGATCTAAAAAATGGATAGGTGAGAAAAAGGGATGCACTGGGAAAAGTGGGAAGGGAAAAGAAGAATAGAGGAAATTTTCTCACATAAGAGATTTGTAAGGAAGAACTTTTACAGTGAAGGGGGAAATGCTGAGGTTTGGAAGGGTATGGAATTGATTCAAAGAGAAAAAAATACACACGCATACACACACACACAAACACACTCAATCGTATATAGAAAATCCATCTTATTCAACAGGGAAGTAGAAGGGAAAAGAAATAAGAAAAAAAGTAGAATGGGAAGAGATGACAAAAGGGAGAATAGATAAGAGAAGGCAATAATCAGAAGCAAAACAGAATTCTGGAGAAAGATAGGATTAAAGAGAGAAAGAGAAAAGAATAGAAGAAAATAGAAAATGGAAGCAGATAGCAAAATGGATTAAAAACCAGAATCTAACATGTTGTTTATAAGAAACACACTTGAAATTGAGACCCACATGCAGAGTTAAAATGAGGAACTAGTGCAGAATCTATTGTATTTCAGCTGAAATAAAAAAGACAGGGTCAGCAATCATGATCTCAGAAAAAGCAAAAACAAAAATAGAGCTAATTAAAACAAATAAGCTGGGAAATCACATCTTGCTAAAAGGTACAATAGATAACAAAGTAGTATCATTACTAAACATATGTAACAAATGGCATAGCATCCAATTACAAGAAGAAATAGAAACCAAAACTATATTAGTGGGGTCCTTAACTTTCCCCTCTTAGATTTACATAAATCTAACCATGAGATAAATAAGAAAAGTTAAGGAGATGAACAGAATTTTAGAAAAATCATGTTCAAAAGTCACAACAGACTAATGAAGAAAACAATGAGAAAAAAAGGAGTATACCTTTTTCAGTAGTACAGGGTACCATCACACACACAAAAAATGACCATGTATTAGGGCATAAAGCCTCACAACCAAATGCAGAAAAGCAGAACTATTAAATATACCTTTTTATATTATAATACAACAAAAATTACGTTCAATAAAAAGTCATGGAAGTACAGATTGAAAAATGAAAATTAGAAGCTATATAATTTAATTCTAAAGAATTACTGGGTCAAAGAATCAATTATAGAAACAATAATTTCATTAAAAATAATGACAACATGGAGACAAAAACAAAAATCTGTGTGATGTAGCTAAAGCAGTACTTAAGGGAAATTTTTATATTTCTAAATTTGTACATCAATAAAAAAGAGAAAGCAAATCAATGAAGTGGACATAATAACAAAAAAAAGCTAGAAAAAGAACAAATTAAAAACCTCCAATTAAACACCAAGATAAAAATCCTGAAAATCAAAAGAGAAATGAATAAAATTGAAAATAAAAAAGCCACTGAACCAATAAACAGAACTAGAGGCTAATTTCATGGAAAAAAAACTCCCCAATAAAATGATGAACAATTGGTTAATTTGAATTAAAAAAGAAGAAAAACAAATTACCAGTTTTAAAAATGAAAAGGGTGAATACAATACCAATGAAGATGAACTTAAAGCATTATTAGGAGTTATTTTGTCCAATAATATTCCAGTAAAACTAAAACTTTTAAGTGAAATGGATGAATATTTACAAAAATATAAATTGTCCAGATTAACAGAAGAGGAAATAGAATACTGAAATACACTTATCTTAGAAAAAAAGAAATTGAATAAGCCATAATAACCTACCTAAAAAAATTCCCAGGACCAGATGGGTTTAAAAGTGAATTCTACCAAATATTTAAAGAACAATTAATCCCAATGCTTTATAAATTATTTGGAAAGAATGGGTAAATAAAGAGTCCTACCAGATGCCTTCTATGACACAAATAGGGTCTTGATAACTAAACCAGAGAGAGCAAAAACAGAGAAAAAACTATAGGTCAATTTCCCTAATGAATATTTTTGCAAAAAAAAATGCTAGCAAGGAGATGACAGCAATATATCATAATGCTTATATACTATCTTTGGGCTGGATTTATACCAGGAATGTAGTGCTAGTTCAATAGTAAGGAAACTATAAGCCTAAAAGACCATTCAATTACAAAAACAAAAACAGTACCAGATTTTAAAATCTATTACAAAGTGATAATCATGAGAACAATATTACTGTTCAAAAAACAGAACAGGGAATTAGAATAGAATCAGTACACAAGAGTAAGTGGCCATGGTAATCTAGTGTTTGATAAAACATAGATTCAAGTTTTTGAGGCAAAACTCACCATTTAACAAAAGTTGCTGGGAAAACTGGACAGCAGTTTGGCAGAAACTAAACACAGACCAACATCTCATTCTGTATACCAAAATATAGTCAAAATTGGTAAATAATGAACAAAAAGCTGATATCATAAGCAAATATAGACATAAAGGGTGATATAAGTGAATTAGGAGATCATGGTGAAACTGAACTGTCAGATCTATGGCTAAGGGAAGATTTCATAAGAAAACAAGAGAGAGAGAAGATCATAGGAAGTAGTAGATAATTTTGATTAAATGAAATTAAGGGTTTTTTGGTACAAACAAAACCAATGCAGTCAAAATAAAGAGGAAAGAAAAAAAGGAAAATGTTACCCTAAGCTTCTCTGATAGAGGCCTTATGTCTCAAGTATATAGGAAACTGGGCTAAGTTTATAAAAAAAAATAGCAGCTAATCCCCATTTGATAAATTGTCAAAAGAAATGAACAGGCAGTCCTCAAAAGAAATTAAAACTATTGATAGTCACATGGAAAAGTATTCTAAATGACTACTGATTGAGAAATACAAATTAAGGCAACTCGGAAATACCATCTCACACTTATTAGTTGGTTATCATGCCAGAAAAGAAAAAATGACAAATACTGGAAGGGATGTGGAAAAGTGGACACTAATGCACTGCTGGTGGAGTTGTGAACTGGCCCAAGCATTCTGGAGAACAATTTGGAATTATGTCCAAAGGGATAAAACTATGCATACCCTTTGACCCAGCAATACTACTCCTAGGTCTGTATCCCAAAAAGATCAAAAAAGGGGGGAAAGGACCTATTTGTACAAAAATATTTATAACAACTCTTTTTGCAGTAGCAAAGAACTGAACATTGAAAGGATGGCCATCAGTTAGGAAATAGCTGAATAAGTTGTGGAATCGATTGGATGGAATACTACTGAACTATAAGAAATGATGAGTTTGGGGCAGCTAGGTGGAGCAGTGGTAAAGTCAGGAAGAACTGAGTTCAAATCTAGTCTCATACACTTAATACTTCCTAGCTGTGTGACTCTGGGCAAGTCATTTAACCCCAAATGCCTCAACAAAGAAGAAGAAGAAGAAGAAGAAGAAGAAGAAGAAGAAGAAGAAGAA
>JAJPUD010000374.1:154804-181072 GCA_023553655.1 Myrmecobius fasciatus | reverse complement strand
AAGAAGAAGAAGAAGAAGAAGAAGAAGAAGAAGAAGAAGAAGAAGAAATGATGAGTATGATGGTTTCAGGAAAAAAAAAAAAACTGAGAAGACCTATATGAACTGATACAAAGTGAAGTAAGCAGAACCAGAAAAATATTAGTAATATAGTAATAGCAATGCTGTAAAAATGATCATTTCTTTAAGACTTAGGAACTCTGCTCAGAACAAAAAAGGATGATTCCAAAGGACTAACTTGGAAAATGCTATCTACTTCCCAAGCAAGAACTTTTGAGTACAGATTGAAGCATATTTTTTTAAAAACTATTTTTATGTTTCTTGTTTTTCTTGTTTCATTTTTGCAACATGGCTGATATGGAAATATATTTTGCATGCTTCACATGTATAATTGATATACCACTTCCTTTCTCAATGAGTAGAGGAGGGGCTAAGGAGAGGGAAAGAATTTGGTACTCGAAATTTTAAGAAATGAACATTAAAATTTTTAATGCAATTGGAAAATAGTGAAAAAAATAATTAAAAAGAAAACAATTGAGAATATTTTTTTCTTATTTTCACATATGAATATTCAAGCCTCCATTCAGTCTTCTTCATGCACAGCCGCTATTCAACACTTGGACTAAGACAGTTGCCAGGATTCTGACGATACATACATGCTGCATTATGATTTTTCTATTTTAATCTCAATGCGTAGGTAGGCTAAGAACCAAATCTTCTAATGACCTTTATTATCTAATGATAAAGCAAAACTATTTTGAAAGGAAATAGGTGTGTGATTCAGTTTGAAGTTTCTTTATATTTCCATGATGTATTCCATTTTCTTTTGTTTTGGGGAAGTTGAGTTTTCAGGGTGCTTATTATCAAAATGAAATAGGAAGTAACTGTAACAGAAAGGACCTTCTCCACAGCACACACTTGTATTCACAAAAGAGAGAACCTTAGGGCTTAGAGGAATTAACACCATATGTCATGTTTTTGTTCCTCAATAATAAATCCACTTCATAAATAAATAAATTCCACTTAATAAATATTCAAAAAGAGAGAAAAAATACCCCACATTATTGAAGAAACATTTTCATCCACTTCTAGTTAACAAATTCAGATAAGCATCGAGTGTGGTTATAACTGTCCCCAAATCAGTCACTTCCCAAAGCTGGGTTCTAAAGGTACAACATCTAAGGAGGAAAAGTCTTCCTTGTTTGACATGGACTCTGCAGGTCCAGCAAAGGCAAACCTCCAGGTGGGAACGTGGATGTTGGGGTGGGTACCTTGGAAATTGGGGTCCTCCACCTTCAGAGGCTTCTCTGGCAGGCACTTTTCCAGGAAACAAGCCCTGTCTGAATTGCCAGGTCTTTGGGGTATCACAAACTCTGGAAACTGCTCCATCTACATCCTGGTCCTGGCAGCCTTGTGGATCTCTCCTGAGATATGGAAGCTCTCAGAGCTCCAACAAGCAGTTCTCTGAATGGGACCTGAGGCTGGATGATGAGCTTTCCCTGCCTAGATATTCTGGAGTTTCAAAAACCAAATGTGACAATACCTTCTGAGCATGTTTTCCTTAATCAACAGAAACTGGTTTCTATTTTTTAGATCCCTAAAAGCCCATCTCTGTCTCCACTGATCTCCCTGCGTCTCAGATGTACACCAGGTTTCATGATAGTCTACAAAGCTTCCCTTTTCTGTAAACCTCAAAATTATGTAGTCTTACCTAAGTTTCAGAAACCAAAACCTTAGGGACCAAAGCCAAATAAATCTCTGAAATCCAGAAATCTGTCTTTTCTGGTAATGCTCAGTCCCAAAAGCCTGCAATCTTCCTCTTTTCTCATATTCTAGAATGACCTATTTTTTCTGGAACACTGCACATATACTTCTCACATAAGGTACCAATATCCCTGAACCTCCAAATTCTGTGAAATCTGGTGACCATGAACTCAGAGAACCCAGAAAGTTAAAAAAAAGAAAGGTTTTGGTTCCAGAAGAACCAGCAACAAACCATGAGCACCTGTAACGTCTCCTCATCTGGAGAAGCAAAAAAAAAAAAAAAAAGAAGGGAATGCTGATCATGGCAGAAGTATCCCTGAATCTGGCCCCCAAAGGCTGGCTTCCACATGCAAAAAGAGCCAAGTTTGATCCTTTACCACATTTCTGCAGCTTCTCCAGAGTTGCCAAAAGAGGCTGCCCTCTCCCAGAGTGTGGGCTGGGCCTTGTCCACTCGCCCAGTGACCTCCGACCTCGGTGGAGTCCAGTTGGGACGTGGCCGTAGTTGCTTGGATTGTGATGGCAAGCTTGAGTTGGCAGCCAGCTTTCAAACCCCGTTGTTGGCAAAAGAATCCAAAAGACAACTTGGAGAGGAGCTGACACTATTTTTATTAAGGATTTCTATTCTGCCTTGTGGCTTTCAAAATAAAATAGAGAGAGAATAGGGTACCTGTCTTTAATAATACATAAAACAAAAACCAATTAAGATAAATAGGGAAATGCATGTTACCAGGTAGAGAGGAAGAGTTAGTCATTGAAGTCAAGCGTTTTAACCCTGAGATTCTTGGCAGCTCGGAAATACACTTCAAATGTCTCAAAAACGTATATTTCTGGCCAGGGCTGCCAAGCCAACTAGAAAAAGGAAGAAGGGGCCAGAAGATCCAAAATGTTCTTGGTGAATAAAAAAATAAAACTCGCAGAGACTCAACATTTGAGCAAGACAGCTGACATTTCAAAGCAAGCCACAAAAAGTCAAGAAGATCTGGGGTAGGATTTGAGATCTTACTATCTGGGAGACTCTGGGTAAGCCACTCAACTTCTCTTACCACACTTTCCTCCTCTGGAAAATGGGGATAAAAACCTCAGCGAGTGGTTGTGAGGACCCAGGGAGATAACACAGGGAGGCATTTTGCAAGCCTCACTGCGCTATGTAAATGCCAGGCAGCATTACTGCTCTTACTAAAAGCACATTCAGAAAATCCTATGTCAGAAGTGGAGCTCTATGGTCAAACAGGAGATGCCTCGGATGACTCCCAAGCAGCGTGAGGACTTAAATCTTCATTATTGGGAAGGAGAAACCGAGTCAGCAGCAGGATTTGCGTTTTTCCCCTAGAGCACCAGCCTCCACACCTGGCCCGAGCTAGCCAGAAGGCCAGCCCCTGCTTCCTGCCACAGCTGTGGGCTTGTAAAGGCTCCCTGCAAGATTCTCCTACATGGACTTTTTCTCATCTGCTCTCCCTGACCTCGGGCTTCTGCACATCCCCTGAAGCTGACTGCCTACCAACTTCCTTCTTATTACTGGATTATTACAAAGGGTAAATGGCCATAATTATATATTAAATATATTATATATAAATGTAAAATATTACAAAGAGTAAATGTTTTAGCTATTTTTGTGATGTCTTAGTATGGAGCAGCCTCTAAAAATGACATGGAACTGGAGCTGAATGGCACCAGAGGAAGCCATGTGGTTCTACAGAAAGTACCCTGGCTCTGCATCCAAATCATATGGACTCCTGCCGCCCTTGGGTGGTGGCAGGCAGGGCATCGGTCTGAAGGGGCTCTAAGACTTGCTCTGACTCCTGAATCTCCTCCACTGGCTGAGGCGCTCCTGGCCCTCTGACTTTTTCTGGGCTTCCATGTCTCACAGGCCCTTTGCTAAGAGGAAGACCTGCATTTACGGAGCAGTATAAGGCCCTCACAGGGCCCTCATGTCGGGCAGCCGAGGAAGATGAGGCGAACGGCCTTGCTCAGTCACCCAGCAGCCCCCAGGGCCCAGGCTGGATCTGGGTGGCCCCCGAGGCACCCCAGAGGCCTGGCTGCCCCCCTCCTCACGGTCCCTCCCTTCCTGGCCATCTGGGCTCCTTCCCAGAGTGCCTGCTCACCCGGAGCTGCCATTCCACCAGGTCGGTGCCCGTGATCATCTCGGTCACAGGATGCTCCACTTGCAGCCGCGTGTTCATCTCCATGAAGTAGAAGTTGTGGTTTGAGTCCATGATGAACTCCACAGTGCCTGCAAGGTGAGATCTGGGGTTAAGCTGCAGCAGCAAAGTAGGGAAGGACCCCAACCTAAGTCCTGCCAGGAGAGGCAGGGGGAGCCCCGGCCTGACTGCCGCCTCCAGCCTGGAGCGGGCTGCTCCGTAAGAGGAAGGAGCCAGACCAGACGGATCTGTGGTCCCTTCCTCGGATAACCCGGAGCCTGGCAGTGCTGTGTGGGCAGAGCACTGGCCTGGGAGGCCTGTGTTCAAATCTGGTCTTAGACACCAGCTGGGCAAACCTGGGCAAGCCCCTTAGCTGTTTGTCTCTGTTTCCTCAACTGTAAAATGGGGAACATGACAGTATTTCCCCTTACCCCATGAGGACTGAAGCAGACAATATTTGCAAGAGCACTAAGCACAGGGCCTGACTATAAATGCTTATTTTCTCTCTCTCTCTTTTTTTTAAATCCCCCCACCTGCATCAGATATTATTTTATTTCAAATTCTCCATTCAATGGAAATTATTTGATATTTAAACAATTAAAGCTCTAGGATAGGCTGCATTGACCAGAAAATTCCAGGCTTTCCAAATTTCCCCCAAAACAAGCCAAAATCATGTCTCAGGGCAAAGAGCTATAAAAATATACAAGAGTTGGGACAGAACAGATCTAAAAAAAGATACCAGGACTGAGATTTGGTCCCTGGGAGGGTAAACACCTCCAGTCTAGTTCCACTAAAAGCACAAGCAGGAAGCTTGGGGGTTAGCTGGGCTGGGAGGGAGCCTGGGCCCCAGCCACAGGAACTTTCACCTCCCAGAGAATGTGGGAAGTCAGGTATCTGGGGGACAGAAGACCGAGGGAACCTCTGCTGATAAGGAATGGCAGGCCCGTGTATGCAGCCAAGAAAAGGCTCTGGGTGAGCAGGACTAGCACATCAGGTGAGGGAAAGCTGCTGGTTACCAGCACTTAACGGGGTGAAGAGTTCTTATTTTCAGTTTTAGGCTAGAGAAAAAAATTGAAGGAAGACCTAAGACCAGAAGAAGTGATAATAATAACAAGTTGCTATAAACAAAAGAAAGAAAGGAAGGAAGGAAGGAAGGAAGGAAGGAAGGAAGTAAGGAAGGAAGGAAGGAAGGAAGGAAGGAAGGAAGGAAGGAAAGGAAAAGAAAGAAAGAAAAAGAAAGAAAGAAAGAAAGAAAGAAAGAAAGAAAGAAAGAAAGAAAGAAAGAAAGAAAGAAAGAAAGAAAGAAAGAAAGAAGGAAAGAAAGAAAGAAGGAAAGAAGGAAGGAAGGAAGGAAGGAAGGAAAGAAGGAAAGAAGGAAAGAAGGAAGAAAGAAAGAAAGGAAAAGAAAGAAAGAAGGAAAGGAAGAAAAAGAAAGGAAGGAAGGAAGGAAGGAAGAAAGGAAGAAAGAAAGAAAGAAAGAAAGAAAGAAAGAAAGAAAGAAAGAAAGAAAGAAAGAAAGAAAGAAAGAAAGAAAGGAAGGAAGGAAGGAAGAAAGAAAAAGAAAGGAAGAAAGAAGGAAGGAAGGAAGAAAGGAAGGAAGGAAGGAAGAAAGAGAAAAAAAGAAAGAAAAAGAAAGGAAGGAAGAAAAAAGAAAGAAAAAAGAAAGAAAGAAGGAAGGAAGGAAGAAAGAAAGAAAGAAAAAGAAAGGAAGAAAGAAAGAGAAAGAAAGAAAGAAAAAGAAAGGAAGGAAGAAAAAAGAAAGAAGGAAGCAAGCAAGAAAGAAAGAAAAAGAAAGGAAGAAAGAAAGAAAGAGAAAGAAAAAAGAAAAAGAAAGGAAGGAAGAAAGAAAGAAACAAAAGAAAGAAAGAAAGAAAAAAGAAAAAGAAAGGAAGGAAGAAAGAAAAAAGAAAGAGAAAGAAAAAAGAAAAAGAAAGGAAGGAAGAAAGAAAAAAGGAAGGAAGGAAGGAAGGAAGAAAAAGAAAGAAAGAAAAAAGAAAGAAAGAGAAAGAAAAAGAAAGGCAGGAAGAAAGAAAAAGAAAGAAAGAAGGAAGGAAGGAAGGAAGGAAGGAAGGAAGGAAGGAAGGAAGGAAGGAAGGAAGGAAGAGAAAAAAAAAGAAAAAGAAAGGAAGGATGAAAGAAAGAGAAAGAAAGAAAGAGAAAGAAAGAAAGAGAAAGAAAGAAAGAAAAAGAAAGGAAGAAAAAAGAAAGAAAAAGAAAGAAAGAAAAAGAAAGAAAGAAAGAAAAAAGAAAAAGGAAGGAAGGAAGAAAGAAAAAGAGAAAGAAAAAAGAAAAAGAAAGGAAGAAAGAAAGAAAGGAAGAAAGAAAGAAAAAGAAAGATAGAAAAAGAAAAAAGAAAGAGAAAGAAAAGGAAAGGAAGGAAGAAAAAAGAAAGAAAGAAAAAGAAAGAAAGAAGGAAGGAAGGAAGGAAAGAAGGAAGAAAGGAAGAAAGAGCAGACAAACGAGAAAGAACCCAACCACAGAAAGTTTCTATGGGAAGAGAGAGGAAGGGATTCATCTTCAGAAGAGGACACTAAAGTTAAAAAAAAAAAAGCCTTTTTACCCCAAAGAATAACATTAAATGGTTACCTGCCGAAAAAGAATTCATAAAAAAAATTAAAAATCAAATAAAAGAGACTGAAGAAAATTTAAAAAGAAAATAAGAACCAGGAGGCAGCTAGGTAGTACAGTGGATAGAACACCAGCTTTGAAGTCAGGAGGACCTGAGTTAAAATCTGGTCTCAGATACTTAACACTTCCTATCTGTGTGACCCTGGGCACGTCACTTAAGCCCAATTGCCTCAGCAAAAAAAAAAAAAAAAAGAAAAGAAAAAGAAAGAAAGAAAGAAAGAAAAAGAAAATAAGAACCATTCAAGAAAAACTAGAAGGTTATGAAAAGAAAATCAACCAGCTAGAAAAGGAAGAAAATGAGTCCTTGAAAATTAGAACCGGGCAAGAGGATGCCAGTGAAGTTATGAGACCAAGAAAAAAATGAAAGAAAATGTATAAAATGAAAAAATAGAAGAGAATGTGAGACATAAGAAAATCAATTGATCTGGAAAACAGATCAAGAAGAGAAAACATAAAAATAATCAGACTACCTGAAAGTTATAACCAAAATTTTTTTGACACATTAATACAAGAAATTATTATTATTTTTTTTTTTTTTTGCTGAGGCAATTGAGGTTAAGTGACTTGCCCAGGGTCACACAGCTAGGGAATGTTAAGTGTCTGAGGTCAGATTTGAACTCAGGTCTTCCTGACTTCAGGGCTGGTGCTCTATCCACTACGCCACCTAGCTGCCCCAATACAAGAAATTATTAAAGAAAATTGTCCTGAAGTGTTAAAACAAGAGATGAAAGTAGAAATGGGAAAAAAAAATCATCAATCACCACTTGAAAGATATCCGACAGGTAGAGGAAACAGGAACATCATAGCCAAATTGTAAAATTCCCAGGTCAAGGGGAAAATATCATAAGCAACAAGAAAAAACCCAATTCAAACATGGTGGAGCCACAATTAGAATCACACAAAATCTAGCTACATTAAAAAGCCAAAGCTCTTGGAACACTATATATCAAATAGCAAAAGAACTACGATTGTGGCAAAAATATCACACCCACCAAAACTAAGTATAATCCTGAACAAAAAGTAAAACTAAACTAAACAAAAAGACATTTAATATACTGCCAGACTTTCAGAATTTTATTGCAAAAAGAGCTGAATTTAATAGAGAATTTGCCACATAAGATCCAAGAGAATTATAAGGTAAACATCAAAGAATGATTACAAAGAGCTAATTTAAATAAAGACAAAATTTTTACTTTTTATATCAGAAATGTAAATTGTACATTATCATTATTATCATTAGTAAATGGATAGTTCAAAAAAGACTGGGATCAAATTGAATGTGATGGGATTCTAAAAAGCAAAACTGTAGGAAAAGGTAAAAAGAGTAATTATACAAATGAAATGCAAGAGGAAGAACTGACAGAA
This sequence comes from Myrmecobius fasciatus, assembly GCA_023553655.1. NCBI lineage: Eukaryota > Metazoa > Chordata > Mammalia > Dasyuromorphia > Myrmecobiidae > Myrmecobius > Myrmecobius fasciatus. Next base: position 173,180 of record JAJPUD010000374.1, on the reverse strand, counting down.
ATTAGATAGGGGAAGAGGGCTGGCAGTTCTGGAACCTTATTCTCTTCAGGAATGGTTTAAAGAGGGGACAATACATATTTATCTAGAAAGTTATAAAAGTCTTCTAAATTCAGACAGAAACAAGAAGGCAAAGGGAAACAGTAGAGGGAGGAGGATAAGTGAAGGATTCTTGGGATGGGGTGGGGGAGAAGACACTTTAGGTTAAATAATAGAAAGGCAAGGTAGTAGATAGAAATAAAAAGAGGGCTCAGGAGGGATAGGAAATAAGAGATATAGGCAAACATAATAATAAATATCAGACATAGAATTTATTGAATTAAAAAAAGCAGGAGGAGTGATCATGATCTCAGAGAAAGTTAAAGCTAAAATAGACTTAATCAAAAAACAGGGAAACTGTACTATATGTCATCCATATTAATTAATATTTTAAAAACTATTTAAAATATCTAGATAGCATAAGATTGGAATATTGCTTTGGTGTAGGACAAGATGAGTTGGTGGAACTGGAAAAATATAAAAAGATTTGGACTTTTGAGTGAAAATGTTATTTAACCTTCTGAGAAATAGAGGACATGTAAACACAGTACTGTCTTACATAGATGTGTATGTGTATATGGTTATATATATCTATATATGTGTATATATGTACATATGTATACATAAATATATTTAATTGTAGCCTTCTTGAGGAAAATGAGAGGGAGAAAAGGAGATAATAAGAATAAAATAAAAAAGGCACAGTAGATAACAAAAGAAAAGCAAAGGAAGCAAAGAAAAGATGGACAGCTCTGAATACAATGTGTAGAAGTTATTATATAGGCTTTCTTGAAATGGAAATTTATTGTTTTATAGTTTGAATTATTTTTTATGTTTTGTGCTCTTGGAAATTTTTTTCTTCATATTATATATGTTTTAAATAAATACATTAAAAACAATTAAAACTCTATTGTTGCTCTTTATCTAAGACGGAGGGATTCCCTGGAATTAACACTGAGCAAACCATAGTAGGCCCCCAGAATCAGTCCCAGAAGTGTCAGCAATGAGACCATGACTGAGTCACCTCAAGGTGACTCCCCTTAGGAGGGTGGCCAATTTTGGTCCGGCTGAAGAGCCTGGAAATCATTATTATTTTGCTTCTTCAAAGAATATGCTTCCGTCCATGGGAGCCCTGACTTATGCCCAGATTCATGGAATTGAATCCACATGCACATGGAAGTTTTAAACACAAACCCCAAACCAGGAAAAAAAAAGCTTTCTGGTTTTCTTGTGCTCTCAAAACTGGAGAAATGCACTCCTCATTTCTGGTCTTTCTGGTCCCCCTCACACTCGGCTACCTTCTGCCCACTCACCTGCACCCACATAATTGACAGCCTTCGCAGCTTTCACAGCAGCTTCCCCAAGCTTCCTTCTTATTTCAGGATCAATTCCAGGCTGTGAATAATTAAAACAGTTAAAAAATAAATCTTTCCTGAGGATCATGGGCATTACTCACTCTATCTTTTCTCACCAAGAAATTCTAAGAAAACCCAGCTTTATGCTCATTAAGGAATATCTTATTTTCAGGAACTGTTACTGTCAAACAAAATCAATGACTCATTAGATTGGCCCATCAACTGTAGATTTCCCCAGTAACACCTCTGCCTTTATCTTCCAGGCCAATTTTCATTTTAATTCATAAAAATTACAGATGCCTGTTTGACAACTTTTGTTGACCCTTCTTTGTTTCAAAATACAACACAAAATTCTTGTGTAGCATGATAAATATGGAAATATTTATTGCACGTGTTTAACTTCTATTGGATTACTTGCTGTCTAGGAGAGGAGGGAGGAAGGGAGGGAAGGAGAAAAATTTGGAACACAAACTTTTGATGAAAACTATCTTTGCATGTATTTTGAAAAATAAAAAGCTATTTGAAAATACATCACAAATTAACTGGAGTGATTTTTTAGGCAATATTCAATGGAAATTATCATGGAACCAAGAGATAAACTTGGAGTGTTGACTAACAATAAAAAAAAAAAAGTTCCATTTCATTTGGTCAAGTTTCCAATGATAATTAAGATGTGTTTATAGGAAAAATACATATGAATAAATAAGTGACCTTGGTACCAAGAAACTGTAGAACATTAACAACCTCCACTTCCTCAATTATAGTGAAAGCTCATTCTCTACAAATGCAGCTTCACTGGGCAACAATTTGCTAAGTAAATTAGGATGTCTAGAATGTTACAATGAAACACAAACACCAAGATCACTGACATTTTTATTTATTTTAGGAAAAAGAGGTGAATTATAATAAACAATTTATCAGAGGTTTTTTTTTTTAATCTACTTGGTTGTACAATCTGAGATCAGTTCATCCAGCCCAGGCTCTTATACTTTCTGCATCTATGTGCTACAGTAGTGAATTGAGAGCTCATAAAATGTAGTGCCAGAAGGAACTACGGAGATGACCTAATCCAGCCCTCCTATTTTACAGATGAGTAAACTGAGACCCAAAGAGGTAAAGCAACAAGTCCAGGCTTATACACTGTCTGTGAGGTACTGAAATGCCACAAAGAAAGATTCTAATAAAGTTCAGGATTCCACACTGAATCCTGAAAAAGGCAGGAAAGTGAGTTTATATATTCATTTCTATCTAGAAAAACACAATATATTTGAAAAAAATTTTCAACAAATCTACTTTTCAAAACCTTTTTTCCAAAAAAATTAGATTTCTGGACAATCAAAAATTAACCTTTCTTTTAATTAATTGTTAAATTGTATAACAAAAACTCACTGTAAAATACTAATTGCCTTAAAGTAAAGTTTGTCCTACCATAGGCACACCCAGGCATTATTATGTGGACTTCACAGAGCAGGCTGCTGTGTGGCCCTCAAGTGTATTATGATAAGCACCTGAGACTAAACAGGCCTCTGATTTCATCAGTGGAAGGAAGCTTCCAATGACTGCCCACTAGAGGAGAAAGTCCTGGTCTGGAAGAGTTCAGTTCAAATCTGGTCTCAAACTCTTACTAGTTGTATGACCATGGGCAAGCCATTTAACGACTGTCTGCCTCAGTTTCCACAACAGTAAAATGGGGATACTAACAGCACCTCCTCCCAGGGTTATGGTGAGGATCAAATGAAATAACAGTTGTGCAGTCCTTAGCCCAGTGCCTGGCACACAGAAGGTGCTACATAAATGCTGCTTCCTTCCTTCTCTCCTGGGAGGAAACTCTCTCTCCCACCACACAGCAGCAACCACCTCACCATTCAATCTAGAAGACTAGAAGGAAGCAGGAAGCAGGACTAGACATCACAGGCCATTCCTAGGACAACCAGGGCAAATTAACCATCACTTCCTTTAAAGATTTCCCTTACCCCTGGGGCCTCCTCAATGATTTTCTGGTGTCGTCTCTGCACACTGCAGTCTCTCTCAAACAAGTACACAGCGTTGCCGTGTTGGTCACCAAACACTTGGACTTCTACGTGCCTGTTTGAAGGTAAACACTGATATCATCATCCTTTGTTCTGAACTGGTAATGTGGCATTTGTTAAACCAAACCCCTGGACTTTCTGGTGACCTAAGTTTCATATTGGGTTTTTTTAGGTTAGATTTTTGTGCTGTATTAATATATGTGTTTATTAAATATTTATGTTCCAAGCACTGTGTTAATGCTGGGGATACAAAGAATGGTGTAATTAGTCGCTGACATTCTAATGGAGAAGACAACATGAAACTGTCTTTCTCTCTCCCCTTCTTTCTTTCTCTCTCTCTCCTTCCTTCTCTCTATGTCTGTCTGTCTCTTTCTCTCTCTCTTCTTTCTTTCTCTGTCTCTCTCTGTCTCTCTGTCTCTCTGTCTCTCTCTCTCTCTCTCTCTCCCTTCTTCTTTTTCTCTGTCTTTGTCTGTGTCTTTCTCTTTCTCTGTCTCTCTCTCCTTCTTTCTCTCTCCCTCTGTCGTCTGTCTCTCTTTGTGTCTGTCTGTCTGTCTCTCTCTTTCTCTCTGTCTCTCTTCTCTCTTTCTCTGTCTTTCTCTCTCCCTCTCTCTTTCTCTCTGTCTGTCTGTCTGTCTCTCCTTCTCTCTCTTTCTCTCTGTCTCTCTTTCCTTCTTTCTCTCTCCCTCTCTCTCTGTCTCTCTGTCTTTCTCTCTCCCTCTCCCTCTGTCTGTCTATCTGTCTGTCTCTCTCAAACACACACACACACACATGCACACACAGTATAGGGTTAGGGCTGTCATTGCTACCTAGAAATAGGATTGAATCCAGTCATTAAAGACAAATGGTTAATCCAGAAAGCCTTAAAAGTACTAATTTGTAAAACTACACATTTACCAATTCAGAAAATACGCCCACATCCTTACAGGAGCCCACATCTGCATAGTACCTCATCTCTTGGTAAGTGCTGAATCGAAAGCCCTGAGGCAGCTAGGTGGAATAGGAGACCGAGCACTGGCCCTGGACTTAGGAGGACCTGAATTTAAATCCTCTGATTCCTGACACTGGCTGTGTGACTCTGGGCAAGCACTTAACTGCCTCACAAAAACAAGGGACAACAAAAAGAAGTAACAATGACGTCATTGGGGGAAGGGAAGAAGCAGAGTCTTTGTCCATCTCCCAGGGCATGTGACGTCCATATGTGAAATGACTGATGTCATGTGTTCCCCGGAAGTTTGCAAGGGCCATTAGCCCACTGTCCACAGGAGCACCTGGCCCATATCCAGTGGAATTCTTTATTGGAAACCTGATTCCTTTATTCTCATCCAGAGGTTGTACTAATAGGGATAGAAGGTTGTTTCCAGGAGAGGGGCCTTCACAAATTTTCTTAATAACTCTTTCTCCACAGGAGTTAGCATATGCCCTAGTTAACTAATGCCAGATGGCCTATTTTGTTCATTATTTTTCCTACTACATCATTTGCCAGACTCAATCATTCTTCTCAAGGTCACTGGACCTGGTCAATTTGACCTCAGTCAGATTTCCTTACAATAAACATAGCTACAAGTCAATCCAAGTCAATTAGTCAATATTTGGCAAAAGACTATTCCAGACACAAAAGTCCTCAGAAAATCCATTGCTGTTGACTTCAGTGGAATATAGCCTGTAATCAAACTTAAACATGATCTTCTAGTTCCTCAAACAACATCGTGCAGCAATAGAAAAATTTAGCTTACCTTGGGGTGTCCACAAACTTCTCCAGCAGCATAGCATCATCATTGAAAGACTTCCTGGCTTCTCTCCTGGCCGATTCTAACTGCTCTTGAAACTCTTCTTCTGATCTGGCTATCCTCATGCCCTGCAGCAGGAAACAAGGTGGTCACAAGGGTGATGTCACAACGAATAAAGGAGGCAACTTCCCAGGGAAACCTAGAAATGGGCTCTCTCTTACTTTTCCACCTCCACCACGAACTGCTTTAATCATGATGGGGTAACCAATTCTTCTTGCATGTTCCTTCAGGTGTTGGTCTGATTGATCTTCCCCATGATAACCTTCAACAATAGGAACCCCAGCAGCAGACATGATTGCCTTGGATGTGCTATAAGGGGGAATAAAAGGGGTTGAGAGGCCACCCTGAGTTCCTTAGTACAATCGATTATTTCGATACACCATAGACTTTTTTTTTCTCCACTTAACAGTATTTTAGTTTTTCCAATTATATGTAAAGATAGTTTTTAGCATTCACTTTTGTAAGATTTTGAGCTCTAAATTTTTCCCCTCTCTCTCTTCCCTCTTCCCACCAAGATAGCAAGCGGTCTGATATAGGTTATACATATACAATTGTTAAATATATTTCTACATTAGTCATGTTGTAAAAAAGAATCAGAACAAAAGAGAAAAACCATAAAAAAGAAAAAAAAAACAAAGTGAAAAGAATATGCTTCAGTGGCCTTGCTGTACCAGATCTAAAACTATATTATAAAGCAGCGGTCATCAAAATCATTTGGTACTGGCTAAGAAATGGAGCAGTCGATGAGTAGCATAGGATAGAATCACATAGGCAATAACTGTAGCAATTTAGTATTTGATAAACCCAAAGACCCCAGCTTTTGGGAGAAATACTCACTATTTGACAAAAATTGCTGGGAAAATTGGAAACTAGTGTGGAAGAAATTAGGGCTTGACCCACACCTAACACCACATACCAAGATAAGATCTAAATGGGTTCATGTTTTAGACATAGTGATATTATAAGCAAATTAGAGGAACATAGGATAGTTTACCTCTCAGACTGGTAGAGATGGAATAAATTTATGTCCAAAGAAGATCTGGAACTCTTAATTGAACATCAGAAAGATAACTTTGACTATATTAAGTTAAAAAGTTTTTGTACAAACAAAACTAATGCAGACAAGAATAGGAGGGAAGCAATAAATTGGGAAATCATCTTTACATTTAAGGATTCTGATAAAGGCCTCCGTTCTAAAATATATAGAGAATTGTCTCATATTTATAAGAATTCAAGCCATTCTCCAATCGATAAATAGTCAAAGGATGTGAACAGACAATTTTCAGATGAAGAAATTGAAACTATTTCCAGTCATATGAAAAGTTGCTCCAAATCATTACTGATGAGACAAATGCAAATTAAGACAACTCTGAGGTACCACTACACACCTGTCAGATTGGCTAAGATGGCAGGAAAAGATAATGACGAATGTTGGAGGGGATGTGGAGAAACTGGGACACTGATACTTGTTGGTGTAACTAACTGTGAACGGATCCAACCATCCTGGAGAGCAATTTGGAGCCATGCTCAAAAAGTTATCAAACTGTGCATACCCTTTGACCTATCAGTGTTTCTATTGGGCCTATATCCCAAAGAAATCATAAAGGAAGGAAAGGGCCCCACATGTGCAAGAATGTTTGTGGCAGCCCTTTCTGTAGTGGCTAGAAACTGGAAACTGAATGGATGCCCATCAATTGGAAAATGGCTGAATAAATTATGGTATATGAATGTTATGGAATATTATTGTTCTGTAAGAAATGACCAGCAGGACGATTTCAGAGAGGCCTGGAGAGACTTGCATGGACTGATGCTGAGTAAAATGAGCAGAACCAGGAGATCATTATACACGGCAACAACAATACTATATGACGATCAATTCTGATGGACATGGCTCTCTTCAACAATGAAATGCTTCAAACCAGATCCAATTGTTCAGTGAAGAAAGCCATATACACCCAGAGAGAGGGATGTGAAATGTGGACCACTATATAACATTTTCATGCTCTCTATTGATGTTTGCTTGCATTATGTTTCCCTTCTCAGATTTTTTTTTCTTGTAGATCCGACTTTTCTTGTACAAAAAGATAAGTATAAAAATATGTATATACATATTTGATTTGTCAAGTATTTTAACATGATTGACATGTAGTGGACTTCCTGCCATCTAGGGGAGGGGTGGGGAGTAGGGGGGGAAAATTTGTAACAGAAAGCTTTGCAAGGGTCAATATTGAAGAATTACCCATACTTATGTTTTGCAAATAAAAAGCTTTAATAAAATGAAAAAAATCAAAAATCAAAAAAAAAAAGAAAAAAAAGAAAAGAATATGCCTCAGTCTGTATTCAGACTCCATAGTTTTTTCTCTGGATATGGATGGAATTTTCCGTCATGAATTTTTTGGAGTTGTCTTGAATCATTTTATTTCTGAGAAGAGCTAAGTCTATCATAGTTGATTTTTTTTCACAATGTTGCTATTATTGTGTATAATGTTTTCCTGGTTCAAATCAGGATCAGTTCATGTAACTTCAGGTTTTTTTTTTAATTCATGATCATTTTTTATAGCACAACAGTATCCCCTTACATATATATACCAGTGATTCTCCAGCAGAGAGACATCCTTTCAATTTATAACTCATTGCCATCACAAAAAGAGCTGATATACATATGTGTGTGTATGTATATATATATATTTAGTGTTGGCATTGCTGGATCAAAGGGTATGCACAATTTTATAGCCCCTTTTGTGCTTAGTTTCAAACTGCTTTCCAGAATGGTTAGATTAGTTCACAACTCTACCAAAAAATGCATTAGTATTCCAGTTTTCCCATATCCTTTCCAACATTTGTCACCTAATGAAGCTTTATAAAGAAATTCATACTGTACAGGTTATCAAATACTAGAAAATTCTACATTATGACTGAATGTTAGTACAAATGGTCAATTATAAATGGGCTCTGTCTAGCTTTCCTCAAGTCCATTTCGTAAGTTAAAATGATGATTTTATTAGGAGAAATAAGTACTCAAAAATTAGGCCTGAACATTCCTGTGACTGTGAAATTCCTAAAGCATGTCAAATAAAAAGTTATCTTACATACCCATAAAATATGTAAGACATTCTTCCCGGCAGCTAGATGGTACAGTGGAAAGAGCACCAGTCCTGAAGTCAGGAGGACCTGAGTTCAAATCTGGCCTCAGACACTTAACACTTCCTAGCTGTGTGACCCTGGGCAAGTCACTTAACTCCAATTGCCTCAGCAAAAAAAAAATAATAATTGATTAAAAAATTAAGACATCCTTCCCCCTTTCAGCAGTAAGACACAGTTCAAAAGACCTAAGGGTCAGTGAATTCTTCATTGCAGAAAATTCTCCACATGAGCTCCAGAAGTCTTATTGACTTGGTAGATGAGTCCCAGGATTTGCTGAGGCCTGAGATAGACCAACTCTTTCAGAGGGGACTGAATCTAAATCTTTGTGACTCCAAGCTTGGCCCTCCATCTCCTATGACATGTACCACCTCTTATTCCTTTTAGCACAAGGGTATCGGGAAGAAAAATAAAGACGTACCTCTTAATTCCCATATCTCTGATGGCAGATGAAGGGGGCCCTATGAAAATGATTCCCTCTTGTTTACACAACTCTGCAAACTCAGTATTTTCTGAGAGGAAACCATACCCTGGATGAATAGCCTAAAAAAAGGAACAAGAAATAACACCATGAGGAGCCTTTCCAGAGTAGAAATAATGGACAGCAGTGTCCGGTTTCAGGGCACTTATATCTCAGAGGGATCAAGGCTTTAAATGAAAAGGACAAAGGTTCCAGACTGAAATGTCAGGCGTGACATAAGGGTGTGTGAGGAGGGGGGAAGGAGCATACAGCTTTACCAGTACTCCTGAAATCACATCTCCTGAGTCGTTTCTCCACTTAGGTGTAAAGGTTGGCTGAGATAGGCATGGGGACTTCAAATTCTCTCTCTTCCTCCCTCCTTCACCCGAGCTATCAAAAATCCCTTGCCCGTGGCTGGTTATTGATCTTCTGGCCTCGCAACTCCTTTCTCAAGGGGTTCAGTACTTGGCAGACAGTCTTTCCCCTTCATCCAAACAAATCCTTGTCCTCTAGATCATGAGGCATGTTGTCCAAACTGCTCAATCCCTAAGGTCTGAAGTTCAAGTATTTTATACTGGGCATCCCAATAGTATGCTTTACACCTATTAAGCTATTCCCTAAGCCACCTAGTTGGCTGCCTTTAGCTTACTAAAGTTTAAGCTGCACTAAGACTTTAGAGATACCATATATATCCATCACATGTATTTATGTACATACATGATATCATGTGTTGGAGTCCAATATAGTGATGATATTTTGGTTCTCTTTGAGAAGAGATACTAACCAACACAGATACATATATGAATGGGAGTAATAATATTACTGGCTTTAAAGATTGTAGTTAGGATAAAATGAAAAAAAATTGTAAAGCACTTTGTAAACCTTTTAGAGCTATAAAATGCTTGTTATGATTATTATCTTCCTTACTATTACTATATTACTATATTCCTTACTACTATTATTATCTTTCCTCATAAACTTCATTAGTTAGAGCATTAACTTGTTAGAGCAAAGACTATCTTGTTTTTTTTTCTATTTGTATTTACAGGGCTTAGTATAGTACCTAACTAACACACAGTAAGAGTTTAATGAATGCTCATTCATTCGTTAATTCATTTCTGGAGACTTAAATACATATTTTGATGCCCCCTTACACACCCTGAATTTCCAATTCATTAGCCTCACCACCCCCTATGTTCTGTGCCTTTAATATACCTTAGTCACACATTAGGGACAATCCATCACCATCACCCTCCATGACACAGAATTCTGAAATTTTTCTTTTGGACCAAAATTTCTTTCACTTCCATCTCTCCCTGGGTCTCACTTCTCCCAAACATCTTCATCCTTAAAATGAATTCCAGTCACTCCTCCTCTCCTCCCTGCTTTCTCATTTATCATCCTTGCTCTGTCCTTACTTCTCTTTTCCACAAGGACCCAACTCTTGAAGGCCAGTTCAACTTTATGTGGTCCTCCCATCACCATGAATCTCTTTCTAAACCTTAATCCTGCATTGTTCCACCCATCTGCCTTCTCTGCTCCTACTCTGGTGCCACGGAATACCATTGAAAGACATCATGAAACTGGCATATGATCCACGAAAAATGTGTATTAATAATCTCAGCTGGGCCCTCACTGCTTCCAGGCAGTCCTTTTCTCTTCTTCTTATGCGGACATTTTAATATAGTCCCCATAACTTCTATTCCAAACTTTCTCTTCTCTTCTCAAGCCAAAATCCTCTCCCTTTCAGTGAGGGATCTTTTTTTTTCCAGCAAAAACAAAAGATCCCTACCGTGAGCTGTGTCTTCCTTCAATTCCATACACAAGCCCCTTGAACATCATTCTCTATTTTTGTTTTACTTTAGCCTTGGACAAATACATGGTTCTTTCCTGAGGAAGGCCGATTCCTCTTATATATATATACATATATATATATATATATATATAGGTGGGCAATTGCCCACCTATAATCTTTAATCTTTCTCTATGGGCCAAGAACTCAAAACAAACCAACCCACCAACAATACTCTTTCCTAGAACCCATCGTTTCTTCAATTCCCTTTCTTATATTTCTTCACCTTCTCAAAGCCAAATTCCTAAAAAAAATCATCTTTCTTCATTATTCGACTTTTCCTCTCCTACTTATTTTCTAAATATCTTTCTAATATGGCATCTGACCCCACCACTAAACTGAAACAGTTAAGATCTGATGTTAGTGGGGAAACTCACTCCAGTCATCTCATCTTAGTAATGATTCTGGGATTAGGAAACCTGCTAAAGTGTTGTGGTGGTTAATAGAGCCTGAAGTTATGGGTTTGGCAATCAGGAATGGAAAGAAAAGGATAAATATGATTGAAAGACATTTTTAGAGAGAGAACCACCTGGTTTTAATGCCTTATGGGCTTTGAGAGAGAAATCAAATATAATTCAGAGAACTCGAGACTGTGTGAGTAGGGGGAAGGTGATGATTGAAATTAGGGAGGGGAACTTAAGCCCTGGAGAAGATGAAAAAGCATAGGAAAATATTATAATGGACAGAGTTCAACTCAGATGACTGAAGGGTATCAAAGTGAAAACAGCTAGTGGATAGCAAGAAATCCAAGACTAAATCTACATGCAGAGAGAAACCATCTAGGAACAGAGTTCTACAATGATGCAGGGTAAAGAAAGGAAAACGAGGAAAACACCACATGCACTGACTACAACAGTGTCAAATGGAAGCAACTCTGAACACTGTTCTGAATATAATGACCAAGCTAGGCCCTAGCTTCTACTGAGAAGTGAGAGATAGGGATGTAGAACATTGGATACACTACCAGACTTGGCTGATATGTTGGTTAGTTTGGCTGAACTGCCTTTTTTCCTCTTTCTTTTCTATTCTCTGTTGATGGCTTGCTGAGTAAGGGAGGGAGGAGAGAGATATTAGGAAAGAGAAGTGATGAGAAAATAAAAGGTATCAATAAAAGAAAAAAATTCTGCCACAGATTCTTTTGTCATATGAACTACCTTTATGACCCTTACCTGTGATGCTGAAGCCTTGGCCACTTGGATGATTTTTTCCATGGAAAGATAACTCTGTTGTGAGGCAGCTGGACCAATGAAGTATGCTTCATCTGCCTGTTTCCACAAATGTCATACAATTATCAGACTGTAGGGTTTAGAGCTGAAAGATATTTTAGAAGAGCTAGTACAACTCTTTGATTTCATAGACAAGGAAATTGAGATTCTGCTGAAGCTCATAGGGACCCTTGGAAAGACCAGAGTTACTTCTAAATCTTGACCTCTTATCACCTTGCCAACCTGCTTCTTACTGCCAAAAAATAAAAACTTTTCCCAAGTGCCACATGGGTGATTGTTTAATAGACATTTCCCCAAGGTGGTCTTTAAATCAGAATTACTAGTCTATTACTGTCATTGTGATATTCTGAAAGATGGAGGTTCCTTGGGATTTGGAGGCATAGATCAATACTGTGGCCAGACAGAAGGCTCTAGTTTTCTAGTGAGGAAACCCTACAAATTTGTCCTTAGATGGTGATGGACACAAATAGGACTCTGCTCAAAGGCATGTGGCTTCTGCTCTCCTGGCCTGCTTGACCAGTGCTTCTGCTCAGCAAGGAGGCAACAAAGGAGGGTATGTGTTGAAGAAGTTTGTAAAGCTCTTATGCAAACTTGATGTTTCCCCCAGTAATAGGCTCCTAGAGGGCAAGCACTATTTCATTTTGTACCCCAGTGTCTAACACAATGGGGGCTTCCCAGATACTTGTTCTTTGGCTTCAGATTCCCCTTTCTTGTAATGTGATCCTTTTCAGAATCTTCAAGTTGTAATCACTTGTAAATCTATTTACTATGTGGGTGATGTCAAACACATCATTCTGCCTCAGCTTCTTTCTCTGTGGAAATCTAGTTCATAGGATTATCTCAAGGATCAAATCAAGTGAGATAAGGGTGGTGAAAGCTGTAAAGCTCTAACCAAACACAAGGTATGATCCTCATCATTGGAAAAAATCATTACCACAAACTTCCACTGGGCTGGACTAATTTTAAGGATAAACCTGGCCCACAAACATTCAGAAAGGGGCAAAAAGTCAGAAAGTGAAGGTACCCAGCTTCCTCCTGGTCTGACCACATACCATCTCCACATGCATGGAGTTCCTGTCAGCCTCGCTGTAGACAGCCACTGACTGCACACCCATTTTCCTAGCTGTTCGCATCACTCTGCAAGCAATTTCTCCTCTGTTTGCAATAAGGACCTTGGTAATATTGCTTCTTCCTGTTTAATACACAAATGAAACTGGGACCTGGAAGATGACTGACAAGCATGTAGCATGCTACCATGTTAATCAACCTAAAAATGGGTTTTAAACATTTCAAAGTCCAAAAAAATTATGATTTTAGCCAATTTTGATGAACTCATTTCTTACCAGTTAACCAGCATGAGCAGAAAAATGGAATTAGTATGAGTTCTTAAGCTTAAAAGTAAGAACTGAGGTTTAATCTCTAGTCATATGAAAAATTGCTCCAAATCACTATTGATCAGAGAAATGCAAATTAAGACAACTCTGAGGTACCACCACACCTGTCAGATTGGCTAAAATGACAGGAAAAGATAACGATGAATGTTGGAGGGGATGTGGGAAAACTGGGACACTAATACATTGTTGGTAGAACTGTGAACGGATCCAGCCATTCTGGAGAGCAATTTGGAACTATGCTCAAAAAGCTGTCAAACTGTGCATACCCTTTGACCCAGCAGTGTTTCTATTGGGCTTATATCCCAAAGAGATCTTAGAGGAGGGAAAGGGACCCACATGTGCAAGAATGTTTGTGGCAGCCCTTTTTGTAGTGGCTAGAAACTGGAAACTGAATGGATGCCCATCAATTGGAGAGTGGCTGAATAAATTATGGTATATGAATGTTATGGAATATTATTGCTCTGTAAGAAACGACCAGCAGGACGATTTCAGAGAGGCCTGGAGAGACTTGCATAATCTGATGCTGAGTGAAACGAGCAGAACCAGGAGATCATCATACACAGCAACAACAGTATTACATGATGATCAATTCTGATGGACATGGCTCTCTGCAACAAAGAATTGTCTCAAACCAGTTCCAATTGTTCACTGAAGAAGACCATATACACCCAGAGAGAGGGATATGAAATATGGACCACAACGTAACATTTTCATGATCTCTATTGATGTTTGCTTGCATTGTGTTTCCTTTCTTTGATTTTCTTTTTTTTTTCTTGTAGACAGGATTTTTCTTGCACAACTTGTCAAGTATTTCAACATTATTAACATGTAGTGGACTTCCTGCCATCTAGGGGAGGGGAGGGGACTGGGGGTAAAATTTGTAATAGAAAGCTTTGTAAAGATCAATGCTGGGGAAGTACCCATACATATGTTACACAAATAAAAAGCTTTAATAAAAAAAAAAGAATTGAGGTGTATATACCCCAGTGGGAAGTATTTTGTTTTCCCTTAGATCCTGAAGGATCAAATTAACTCACTCCCCCACTTAAAGATACACCCTGAATATATCTCTGGCATTAGATGTGGATGGTATCTTTGTACCAAGACACCAGTACTTTTAATGGATTTCTAGTGCATTTAAAGTGACAAAATCTCCAGCTGTCATCAAACACATTTGATGTTCTTTAACTATTTTGATGATTTATTTTTAAAAATTCTATAAAAAATATATGCTGTGGAAATTCAATGTTGTGACAGAATTTCTTAATAAACATTTTAAAGATGATAATAATTATTTTTCCTCATTATAATCCTGAAAGCTAGGGAGACACTATTTCAATCAATAGATCAAAATCAGTCACATAATGTGTTCCATTAAAACCCATTTGTATTTAGATATTTAATATCAAAAGAACTTTGATGTAAGAACTAGAAATACAAAGGAATCATCATCATAATAATAGAATCCAAAATCACTAAATTTCTTATGAAAAGTTTTTTTTCCTTTATGCAACATAGATTGAAAGTAAAAGTATACTCTTTAAAATATTTCCATTAAGAAATATTAAATTATAAAAAAATTGTAGTACCAGTTGATGAATATTTCATAGTTCTTTGTCTCCAAATCCATCTCCTGTAAAAGAAATCCAAATGGCATTATAATGAGAAGAAACAGAAAGACTAAAAAAAAGCACATCATTATTCAATGAGAAAGGTCATGTCAGTGTCACATTGACCCTTTTAGTGTTCCTCACCCCACAAATCCTCAAAGTTTGGCTGAGGTTTCCATTAATCTTTTGCCACTAAAGATGCATAATGCTCTAATGGAAAATAGATGACACTAAAGATCAGGAAATCCAGGGCCTAGTCCCAGCTCTGCAATTAACTAATTGGGTAACTTCAGGAAAACCTCACTTTGGACCTCTATAAATTAAAAAAAAACTAGACAAAGAAAGTTCCCTTCGACTTTAAGGTTTCATACTAATATTTCAGGAGAAGCTGTGGTGACTGGGCACATATTGTCCTTTCAGCAAAATGAGGGGATTAGGCTAATGATCTCCAAGGTCCTTTTCATCCCAGGTAAAATCTTAGAAGGTTTGATTAAATTAGATCAGTTCAGGGGAAACACTGCTGTAGAGAAAGAGTGCCCTGTTTTGAGAGTCAGGAATATCTCATTTCAAATCCTGCTCTTCAAAACTGACCTAGTCTCCTACTTAACTTGAGAAAACTGAGGTCCCCTGCCAGGAGCTCCTTCATTGCCCAACTCCCTTTGCTCCAGATCTAAGGAAAAGGCAGTTTTTATCTTGATCCCCTTGGATCCTTCTCAAGCCAGTTCTGGCATCTCTTTTAGAAGCTTTTCTCATTCAGGAATACTCATGTTCTCTCTCTCATCTTCAGGCTCTCTCTATTGGCTACATCCTTGTCTACAAGTAGGCCTAAATATCTGGCACACTTAAAAAAAAAGTAAAAATGAATCATTTGTTCATCTTGCCATCAATTCTCTCAAGCCATCATTTAATACCTCTCTTCCCTTTCACTGACTCTCTCTTAGAAAGAGCTGTCTGCTCTCAGTGCCAGCTACTTACTTCTTACCTCCTTCCAGCTTCTGATGCAATGACTCTCTTCAAGGCTACTAACAGTCAATTAATTGATAAATTGAATTTTTTTAGTTCTTATTGTCTTTCTCTACCCCATGTTGAAAAATCTTTCCTCTTGAAAGAGGTATTAGGGCTCTGAAGATGGGTCCATCTTCTCTGTCTGACCACTCCTTCTCTGCATCCTTTGTTGGTTCATCATCCAGCATCTACTCCTTAGCCATCATGTGCTTCTGGCTCTTTTCTCCATCAAGGCCAACCCTTCTCCCTACACTTCTTTTCTCTTTGCCCCTTATGTCCTGGTGGTTTTATCAGTTCTCATGGGTTCAGTTAAGTCTATGCAGGTGATTCCCAAATCTATACATCCAGTTTGAAATACTATATAAATGCTGGCAATCATTCTTAGTTTAATTATTGTCATTCTGTTATGTATGATTTTATATAAGTGCTAGTGATCATTCTCAGTCTAATTATTGCCATTCTGATATGTGTGATCTTATACAAGGGCTAGTGATCATTCTTAGTCTAATTAGATAACTCTTCATCTAACTACTGTCCTTCTGATATGTGTGACCTTATATAAGTGCTAGCAACTATTTTCAGTCTAATTATTGTCATTCTTATATGTGACTTTATATAAGTGCTAGTGATCATTCTTAGTCTAACTGTTGTCATTCTGACATGTATGATCTTTTATAAGTGCTAGTAATCATTCTTAATTTAATTAGATCATTCTTAGTCTAATAACTATCATTCTGATATGTGACCTTATATAAGTGCTAGCAATCATTCTCAGTCTAATTATTGTTGTTCTAATATGCATGACCTTCGATCATTCACAGCATCCATCTTTCTGGATTTGTATTTCCTTATCTCTATGATGAAGAGACTGAACTAGATCTCAAAGTTCTCACCCAGTGACTCCGGGTTTATTTGTGCCTCTTCAAGTACAGAATTAAAAGTGAGTCTCACTTTGCCCCTGACATCCTGGATGACCCTGGCCAAATACCTTAATCTTTGGGAACCTCAGTTACTTCATTTGTAAAATGAAAGGAGTGGCCTAGATAATCCTCTGCATCTTTAGAGCTATGGTCCTCTCAAAACTGGTTTCACACTTCAAAAGTAGCCTTCTAGAGACAGTGTTTTAATGAGGGAAATAATGGATGAGGAGCATTTTAAGTATCACATCAGTAGGCATTGGGCAGAGACTTTTAGTGCAGAGGAGCCACTTGTGGTCCTCCAATCAAACCAACCAATCAATAAGCATTTATGAAGCACATGACGAGAAGCTAAGTGATGGAGACAGAAAAAAAAAAGAGGCAATAACATAGCCTCTGCCTTCAAGGTACTTCCATTCTAACAAGAGAGACAACATGGCATAAATAGGTATACAGAAGATACAGAGGAGATAAGAGGTAGGGAGAGGCTGGCATCTGGAACCTACAATGTGCCCACCTACTTCCTTTTCAGAGAGGCCTGGCTTCTTTTATGTGCAGGTGTGTATTACTGCTGTGGCATAAGATCTGGGGTTTCATGTCAAGTTGCTTTAATCATATAAAAGCAAGAGCATTTGGAAACACTGTTGACTTTTGATTGTATACTGCAAATAGTGCTGCCTGGCACATAATCAGCACTTAACGAATATTCTGTCTCTGTTTCTGCCTTGGTCTGTCTGTCTCTGTCTCTCTGTTTTTCTCCTATGGCTCTGTCTTTGTTTCTTTCTCTTTCTCTCTCTGTTTGTTTCTCTGTCTGTCTCTCTTTCTCTCCTGTGACTCTGTTTCTCTTTCTTTGTTTCTCTCCTATTATTTGGCCTCTCTGTTTTCCTTTCTCTGTCTGTTTCTCTTTGTTTCTCTCCTGTGACTGTTTTTTTCTCTCTCTGATTCTCTTTCTGTCTCAGTTTCTCTCCTGTGACTCTATCTCTGTTTCTTTTTCTCTCTCTGTTTCTTTGTTTCTGTTTCTTCCCCTTGACTCTGTCTGTTTCTCTTTCTCTGTCTCTTGTCTGCTTCTCTTTCTGTCTGTTTCTCTTTCTGTCTCAGTCTGTTTCTCTTTCTCTGTCTGTTTCACTTTCTCTGTTTCTGTCTGTTTCTCTCCCAAGACTGTCTCTCTGTTTCTCTCCTGTTACTGTTTCTTTTTCTCTGTCTCTCTTTGTCTATTTCTTTCTCTGCCTCTGTTTCTCTCCTGTGACTCTGTCTCTGCATTTTGTTTTTCTCTCTTTGTTTCTCTTTCTTTGCCTCTGTTTCTCTTTGTTTCTGTTTCTTCCCTGTGACTGCCTGTTTCTCTTTCTCTGTCTGTTTCTCTGTCTCTGTCTGTCTCTCTTTCTTTCTCTTGGCTGTTTCTCTTTCTCTGTCTGTTGTCTGCTTCTCTTTGTCTGTTTCTCTTTCTGTCTCTGTTTCTCTTTTTCCTGCCTGTTTCTCTTTCTCTGTCTGTTTCTTTCTGTTTCACTTTTTCTATTTCTGTCTGTTTCTCCCCTGTGACTGTCTCTCTGTTTCTCTCCTGTGACT
>JAJPUD010000374.1:136965-154794 GCA_023553655.1 Myrmecobius fasciatus | reverse complement strand
TCTGTCTCTTGTCTGCTTCTCTTTCTGTCTGTTTCTCTTTCTGTCTCTGTTTCTCTTTCTGTCTCTTGTCTGCTTCTCTTTCTCTGTCTGTTTCTCTTTCTGTCTCTGTCTATTTTTTTCTGTTTCACTTTTTCTGTTTCTGTCTGTTTCTCTCCTGCAATTGTCTGTTTCTCTCCTGTGACTTTGTCTCTGTTTTTCTGTCTTGTTTCTCTCCTACAATTTTGTCATTCTGTTTGTTTCTGTTTCTCTGTCTCTCCGTCTGTTTCTCTGTCTCTGTTTCTCTCCTGTGATTGTCTCTCTGTATCTTTTTGTACCTGAAGGACTGTGAGTCACACTGGAAGTCTGAATCCACACCCCATGTTTGGTCCTGTCAGTGACAAAAGGTGATTCTGAACTGGGTGAGCCTCTGCTTCCTCCACCTTCTGGTCTTTGCTCACACTTCTTCCTTCCATCTTCTGGCCCCTAAAAACTTCTGAGGTGCTAATCTGAAGAGGAGGAAAAACAGTCTGATTTCATGGAGAAAGGAAAAGCAAATGCAGGAGCCATGGTGCTGAGCTGGAAGACGAGGCTCTGCCCCAAGATCTGGAGAAGCTGTGCTCCAGAGAGCCAGACCTGAAGAATACAACTGTGTCACCACAGTGCGCCTGTCCTTCCTGACCTTTACAGACAAAGGTACCACTCACTGACTGTGAAAAACACAGTACAATTTCCCTCTTCAAGTTTCATCCCTGCCTTCTACCCTTTAGGATGCTGAGAGCAGTTCCTCGAACTCTGAGGATGGGCACTTGGGTAGGGTAGTGGTCAACGCGCTGGCCCAGGAGAACCTGGGTTCAAACCTGGCCTCAGACACTTTATTGCTGTGTAACCCTAGGCAAGTCACTTAACCCTGCTTATCCCAGTTTCCTCCTCTACAACCTCTGCAGTATCTTGCCAAGAAAGAGTTGGACATGATTGACCAACTAAACTACACTGAGGTATAATTCTGCAAGTCTTCCTGCAGTAATGGACACTGACACCTTCACAGCTTAGTCACACTCTCAAAGAGGGTTTTCCTAAATAGGGAAACTGAGGCAGTCGTGCGTTTGTATAGATCTGTCCATGGAAAATGTCTCCCAGAAGGAGATTTCTCTCCTGGAGTGAGGCCTGCAGAATCTTCTCAAAAGAGCCATTGTGTGTTTCCTTCCTCTCAGACTGAGCTCAAAAGAACTGCGTCCCCTCCCAAAAACAAAAATACACCTGGACACCCCCACAGCACTACATACACCACACACGGATAACCATGAGGTATCTCAAACCACATGCATATACATACCCAGTGCCTGGCACACAATCAGCACTTAATAAATGCTCATTGACTGAGCTACACCCAAAACAATCAAATACATGCCTACTGGGTAGTAGGCTTGAGGATGTGATGGCAGAAGAAACAAAGAAGAAAAAGGGAAGAAAGAGAAGGAAAGAAAGGAAAGAAGAAGGAAGGAGGGAGGGTAGAAAGAAAGGAAGGGAAGGAAAAGAAAGAAGAAATGGAGGGAGAAGGACAAAAGAAGGAAAGGAGGAAAGGAAGGAAGGGAAGAAAAGGGAGAAAGAAGAGAAAAAGAAAGGAAGGAAGGAAGAAGAAGGAAGGGAGGAAGGAAAGGAGGAAGAGAGGGACAGAGGGAGGGAGGAGGAAAAAAGAAAAAGAATGAAGAAAAAGAAAGAAAAAGAAAAGAAGGAAGGAAGGAGGAAGGGAGGGAGGAAAGGAAGGAAGAAAGAAAGAAGAGAAAGAAAAAAGGAAGGAAGGAGGAAAGGAAGGAAGAAGGGAAGAAGGAAAGAAGGAAGAAAGAAGGAAATACTCAACTTCATGGCACGTGTATTTACTTCTGCATGTAAATATTATTTCTCTCTCAGTAATTCTGCCAACGCTTGTGCACACGAGAAATACAAAATGTACATCAAGTTAAAACGTGATAATTCTATGGAGGGCTGATCTGGAGAGCCGTCACACAGAAAGGAAGGAGCTAAATGACCAAAAAGCAGAGGGGCTACATTACAGGCAGTGGGAACCACTGGACAAAGGGAGGCCTGTTTACAGACTGGATGCATGTGGGAAATGGCAAGGCTGGTTTGGACAGTAGAGGGCAGGAGTGAAAATAGCCAGAGGAGGTAAGAGTTAGGTTAGCTGGGTTTCCAAAGCCCAGTAGAGAGCTAACAGGGAGGTCCTTGAAATAACCGGGAGCCACAGCAGCTTCTAAAGCAGAAGACTAGCAAGGTCAAATCTGTTCTTCAGAAAAATTCAGATCCAGGATGTACAGAGGCAGAAGAGATGGTACAAGAAGACCAGTCAGGAGGCCGTCTAGGAGACGTATGGCTGGACTGAGTGGGGTTCAGACCATTCTGCCCAGAGGGAAGGAGTCAACAAGACCTGGGGACATACTTGGCTGCTCTAGACCAAGCTCCTTCTCCCACATCAAACCTGGACTCTGTCTTGGGAACCAGCCTGGGACCGAGTTGGTGAAATCCAGCAGATCCCTTGGCAGCCATGCCATTTCCCCAAACCCCTTTCTCCTTTCTAGCTCCCCTGTATCTGTTCCATTAGAACTTCAGTTCCTTGAGGGCAGGAATTACTAGGCTTGTTTACATTTGTAAGCCCCAAACAGGACCTGATGCATAATCAATGCTGAATAATTGTTATTTATCTATCCTTATCAGTCTAGTCCACATTAACTTCAAATAAACAACCATTCAGATCTCCTTATCATGGATTCTGCTTTGACACTAGTACTTCCTCACTCCTTTGGGAGACTTCTCTAGCCTTTCACTTTAGAACAATCACTGGTGGTTGAGGGAAGAATGGACTACCAAGGGAGAGCTTTGAAGCCGGCAGACCCGCCAGCAGTGGGGTGACAGGGACAGAGCAGAGAAGGAGGCAAATACGACAGAAGGGACAAAGGTAATGGTAACAGAACTGGGAGGCTAAGTGCTTAGTGGGAGGAGAGAGCGTAGGCAGTAACAGGAAAGTTTGGAAGAGGGAAGAATTTGGGGGGAGAGATCATGAGTTCAGTTTTGGACATAGGGAGCTTGAGAGTCTCCTGGGCAACCAATTCAAGGCAGGTGGAGGTGCAATCCTGGAGGTCAGCAGAGATTGGGGCGGGACAGGTCGGTTTGAGAATCATCAATATGGAGCTGGCGATGAAATCCTTGGGAACCGCTGAGGTCACCACGTGAAGTATCAAGGGAAGGGAGCCAGGAATGGATCCTGAAGGATGCCTAACGTTAGAGGGGGTGATCTGGGGAGTACGGTCAGAGAGGTGGGAGGAGAACCGGGGCAGGGAACGTCAAGGGCTAGAGGGCGATCAAGAGTAGGGCTGGCTGCAGAGCAAGGAGGAGAATGAAGAGAGGTCGAGGAACTTGGGCATCAGGTGGACACATAGCCACAAACTCATACCTTTTACGCATACACCCCATACATACGCACCCCGCACCCCACGATCGCAGTCCCACGAGCACACCTCGTACACGCACCCCCCCACTCCCCGCCGCCTAAGCCTCAGTTTCCCCACGCACCCCGACAGCAGCAGGCCCGGCAGATGACGCCATTGGTTCCTCTCCGCCACCAGCAGCGCCACAGCCGCAAGCGGAGTTCCCATGGCCCCAGTCCCGAGGCTTTCTAGCAATCCCGAGCGACCTGCAACCCCCAAATCTCCCAGTTCCCTGGGGTTTTTCCGCAGGTTCTCCCTGCCGGGCCACCGTCCACAAGTCGACGCAGCCAATCCGAGACGGGCGCCGGGGGGAGTGTCTCGGAAGCGACCAATAAGCATCAGAACAGGGGCGTGGCAAGGTTTCTCGCCTCCCAATTGGCCGCTCGCTCATCTGTCGCCCCAGGCTGAGGAGAAATTTTGGGGCGAGGTGTCCGGAAGCGGGAGATGGGGCCGAGGGACGGAGCGGGGGCCTTTGGCGCTGAGGAGGCGGGGCACTGTTTGGAGTCTAGCGCGAGGGGGCGGGGCGGGGGCATGTGGGGCGGGGCTATGTAGGGCAAAGTTTTCTGTCATTCTCTTCCGAGGAGTCTTTCCGGTTCAGGTAGTTTTCCCAGTTCGCTCTTTCCCCGTTTTGTCTGCTCCTCCGCTGACTGGCTGACTGTGCTAAAGCAGGGGTGGGAGGTGGGGTGGGGCTGGGGGAGGAGCGCGCGACCCGGGCGGTCCCGAGTCCAGCCCCGCCTCCTCCCTCGCCTCGTCCCGCCCCCAGCCAGCTGCGCGCTCGCACCTGCTGCCTCCACACCTCCGGTTTGTTATCCTGAACCTTTTTCCGGGCCTGGTTAGTTATGGTGTCTCCCAGACTTCCTAATCGCAGAGGGAAACTGAGGCCGGGACCGACGTGGATCCTGTGACTTCAGGCATCCTAGGAGCCTCCCTTGTGTCTCACGGGAGCCTCGGAGCCTTCATTCTGTCTCCTCATTTTACAGAGGGGGAAACTAAGGCCCAATGAGGTGAAGGACTCGCCCAAGGCCTCCTCGAGGGAGGATTTAGCCCCAGCGTTTTCTAGCTCCTCCCCTGTAAAAGCAGCCCCCTTAAGCCACGGTCGGCCCCCTTAGAGAAGAAGGCCTCAAATTCTGCCACTGTCGATTCCTTTGTGACCCCAGCGGGAAGAAAATCTCTCCAGATCTGTGGAACTAGGACGTTCTCTTAGAAGGGGTCCTGGGTTTCAGCCTGAATCCAAATTAAAGGGCCCCTGAGGAGCTGATGTTGGGAGGGGATGCAGGGGTGAGGGTAAGAGAAAGAGTCACGGATACACAAAGAGAGGAGACAGAGAAAGAGAAAAGAGAGACAGAGAGACACACACAGATACAGAGAGAGAGGGAGGCAGAGAAAGAGACAGACACAAACATATACAGAGACAGAGAAAAGAGACGAGAGACAGGAGAGAGAGAAAGAGAAGAGACAGAGAGCCAGAAAAGAGAAAGAGGAAAGAGATAGAGACGCACAGAGAGACAGACACATAGAAAAAGAGATTAGAGACAGAGAAAGTCACATGGAGAAAAAGAGTCAGAGACGTATACAAACATACAGAAACAGAAGAGAGACAAGAGAGAGACAAAGAGGAGACAGACAAAAAGAGGAGAGACAGAAAAGAGAGAAAAGACAGAAAAAGAAAAAAAGGAAGAGTCAGATAGAAAGAGGAGAAACAGAAAAAGAAACAAAGAGGAGAGAGAAAAAGAGAAAGAGAAAAAGAAAGAGGAGAGATATAGAAAAGAGGGAGAGAAGAGAGAAAAGAGAGAGACAAAAAAGCCATAGAAAGAGAGAGGGGTGGGGTAAGGAGTGAGAAAGAGACACAGATATTAGAATGATACCATATTAGGGAGTTATTGGAACAAAGGGCAGATAGAGTTAAAGTATTCTAGAAGTATTGGAGCATGAGAACACTTGTAATGAATGGGACAAAGCAACTAAATTTTTATTTCTTTTAAGTGTCTCTCTGAGTCTGAGCTGAAAGGGACCCCAGAGGCCGTCTAAACCAATCCGCATTTGAACAAAATATATCCCTTTACTTACCAACCTGGGAATGGGGAAGCAGGGCTGACTCTTCAGGCATTCCACTCTGCCATAGTACTATTTTATTAAGATCTTTTTTTTTCTTTTACCAAACTCAAATTTGTCTCTGTAACTTCCATCTATTGTTAATTAGTTCTACTCTTTCAGGCTCAAACACAAGAAACCTATTTTTTGTTTGAGGGGGAGTGAGACTAGGTCTTCCTATCTTAGCAATGAACAAGCCTAAATGGAGGACCAATTAGTTGTTCCTTCGGGAGGAACACCCCCACATAGATGCCAGTCTTAGTTTGGAAATTTGGTTGGCTTTCACCTTGTTGTTAGCCTTATTGTAGCTCAGAACTCTCAAATTCAAAGAATACAGCAGCCTCAGCCCTGCAAGTAGCTTGGATTAGAAATTTATCAGTGCCTGGCACAGAGTAAGTGCTTAGGAAGTGTTTATTGACTGACTAACCAATCTGGCACTTCCTTTTCCCGAATGTTAGCTTTTTAAATACTTAAAGACAACTATCATGTACTTCTTAAATCTGTTTTATAAGGGAAATAGTTCCTGTCAACAGATCCTCAGATACTATGAGCCTTAGGCATGTCTCTCTAATTAATGGTTGCCTTTCTCTGGATATTCTATAGCTTATCAAATGCCCTTTTGAAAAGGTGGTGCCCAGAGCTCCCTTTATCTCTATGGCGTCTCTTATTTTCCATAATCTTTTAGTAGGATCATAGATTTGAACCTAGAAAGGGACCTTAGATGTATTTCATTTGAATCCCAGTTAAAGAAACTGAGGGCCAAATAAATTATAACTTGTCCAACATTATACCTGTAATAAATGCAATAATAAATAATAAATGCAATAATAAATAATAAATGCAAATCCAGCATTTTTTATTTTGCAATTAATCAATATTTATTAAACACCTACTATATGCCAGTACTGATGCCTAAACAAAAGGAGTTAAAAGACAGTCTCTGGCGTCAAGGAGCTTACATTCTAGAGGAGACAACATGCAAACAAATATATACATGGCAAGCTAATATAGGAGAACTACTAAATAAATAATAGAGGGAAGGCCCTGGATTAAGAGAAGTTGGGAAGGCTTCTTGTAGGCAGTGAGTTTTTAGTTAAAAGAAGCCAGGGAGGTCTACAGTCAAATTTGAGGAGGGAGCATGCTCCAGGCATGAAGGATAGCCAAGAAAAATAGTGCCTTGTTCTCAAAGCAGCCAGGAGATGTGTCACTAGATCAAAGAATCAGTATTGGGGAGAATATTAGAAAGGTGAGAGAGAACTGGGTTAAAAACCAAACAGAATTTTTTATTTAATCATAGAAGCAAATAGGAAACCACTGGAGTTTGAGTAGTTTATTGACATGATTTAACTCAATTTTCAGGAAAATCACTTTTAGCTTACCAATGTGAAAAGTCTGAAAATTATCTGAAGACCTTACAAAATATTGGATAGAATGTGGCTAAAGTGCTTAAGCAATTAACAAAAGAAAAATTTATTGTGAAGTACAAATGGACTAAGATATGTTGCAGGTTGTCAGTGTAAGCTTGACAAAAGTAAGCTGAAATCAGGGACAAGAGTTGCTCTGGATATGATTACACTAATTTTCATGAGATACTTGCCAAGAGGAGTTGATCCATTGGTTTACAAGTCTCATGAGGATCATGGGAATGTTTATTATACTTAGATTGGAGGACTATCTAAACAAATCAGAGAATTGAGAGAATAGAATCACCCCTTACAAACCCTGAGTTATTCCAGCATGTAGGAATAATTCCTCCAAAAGGCTGTTTGCTATATGGACTACCAGGAAGAGGAAAAACACCCTTGGCAAGAGCTGTTGCTAGTCAGCAGAACTGCAACTTTTTAAAGGTTGTATACAGTTTTTTTGTAGACAAATACATTGATGAAAGTGCTCATTTGATTAGAGAAATGTTCAGTTATTCCAAGGATCATCAATCATGCATCATTTTCATGGATAAAATAAATATTATTGATGGCCGTCAATTTTTTTTTCTAAGCTTCAGCTTAGAGCTGATAGAGAAATTCAGAGACCTATAATGGAGTTACTGAATCAGATGGATAGATATGATACTTTACACAGAATAAAAATGACCATGGCTACAAACAGACTAGACACATTGGATCCTGTTTTGTTGCATGCAGGAAGATTAAATAGAAAAAATATATATTGATTTACTAAATGAACAAGCAAGATTAGACATAATGAGGATTCATGTGGGTCCTATCACAAAACATAGTGAAATAGATTATGAAGCAATTATGAAGCACTCAAATGGCTTTAATGGAGCAGTTCTGAGAAATGTTTGCACTAAAGCAAGTATGTTTGCAGTTCGTGCTGATCATGATTTTGTAGTACAGGAAAATTTCACAAAAGCAGAAAAGTGGCTGATTCAAATAAGTTGGAATCAAAACTAGACTATAAACCTATATTATTCTTAAAAGGTATTAGATATATAAAAATAAAATTGAGGAAAATAATTATATATTGGATATGATCTCATTAAAAGCATATTATATATAAAATATATATAAAGTAATTCATTAATTCTTTGAACAATACTAGTGCAAAAGATTATAGATTTGTCAATATGTATTTATTGCAGAAAATTAAATGAGTTGGATAAGGATTTTCAAAATAGTTAACTTTGTGAAATTTCAAAATATTGAAATGACTTGAGGTTTCAGTTTTCTTTTTTTTTTTTAATTTTTTGCTGAGGCAATTGAGGTTAAGTGACTTGCCCAGGGTCACACAGCTAGGAATGTTAAGTGTCTGAGAGCAGATTTGAACTCAGGTCTTCCTGACTTCAGGGCTGGTGCTCTATCCACTACACCACCTAGCTGCCCGGAGGTTTCAGTTTTAAAAGAGCATTTCATAAATGACATTTTATCTTGTTTTCTTTGTTTGATTGATTGAATTGAATAAATTTGTTTAATTCAGAAAAATAATCACTTTTAGTGACTGAATGGAAAATGGATTGATCTGGGGAGAGACTTAGGACAGATAGAATGCTGTGATAGTCCAAGATATCCAGACTGGTGTCAGTGTCAAAGAAGAAAAATATTATTTATTATTATTATTTTGCTGAGGCAATTGGGGTTAAGTGACTTTCCCAAGGTCATACAGCTAGGGAGTGTTAAGTGTCTGAGACCAGATTTGAATTTAGGTCCTCCTGACTTCAGGGCTGGTGCTCTATCCACTGTGCCACCTAGCTGCCCCAAGTGAGCTTATTTAAGAGAGGTTACAAAAATGAAATTGACAGTCTTTGGCAAGAGCTTGGATAAGGTGGCTGAGAGATAGGAGTCCAGTATGACTCCTGGGTTATAAGCTTAAGGAACTGAGAGCATGGACTGCCTTTTTTCAGTAATAGGAAGGTAGGATCAGGAAAGGATTAGGGGAAAAGGTAGAGTTCTGTTTGGGGCAGGGTGAGTTTAAGATGTCTACTGGTCATCTAGTTCAAGATTTAGGAAAGGCACTTGGAGATTGGAGATCATCAGAGAGGTTTGAACAGGATAGGTAGATCTGAGCATTACATAATCATATTGGACATTTATTTGGGTACCTTAGGACACTGTTCTACTCATATGGGCCTGGAGACTTGAATTCATCAAGTTGTTCACTTATCTCCCTACTAATTCTGTGAATCAATTCCATATTAACTATTTATGTTTTATTGAGTCATATGTAGAGATTTTATTTATGGGTTCTTAACTTAACCTTTCTCTGAATCCTTTGAAATCTTCTCCTCACAAATCTAGGATTAATATCAGATTATTTCTATGTAGATAATTCATAGCAGTAATATGAGTCTTACCTCTCTTCTCTCACAAATTTTAAGAGGGCATGATTCCTTCCTTTTAGGATTCCCATCATTTCCATCCCAGCCATAACCATTTCCTCTTGGTTTGTGTGAATCAGATCCAGAAGAGTTCATAAAGTTTATAAAACTCAAAGTTCTTTAATACACAGTAGCAAATGACTGTAATAATCTAGTATTTGATAAACCCAAAGATTCAAGCTTTGGGATAAAAACTCACTATTTGACAAAAAGTTCTGTGAAAACTGGCGAAAAAATTGGCTGAAACTAGGCAGAGGCCAATATCACACACTGTATATATCTTGATATATACCTTATCTTGATAAGGTACAAGATTTATATTTAAAGGGCGATATAATCAAATTAGAAGAGCATGGAAAATTTTATCTATTGACAAGTAAAGAGCTTATGACCAAATGAGAAAGAAAGGATCATAGGAAGTAAAACATAATTTTGATTACATGAAATTAAAAAAGTTTCTGTTAAAACAGAATCAGTGCAGCCAAAATTAGAATGAAAGCAGGAAACTGGAGGAAAACTTTTCAGTTACTTTCTCTGATAAAGCCTCATTTCTCAAATTATAGACCATTAAAAAAATAAGACTATTACTCAGTTGATAAACATTCAAAAGATATGAACAGGAAGTTTGCAGAAAAGGAAATTAAAGTCATTTATAGTAACATAAAATGTTCTAAATAACTATATTGATTCTGTATGGGATGTGGAAAAGTAGGGATACTAATGCACTTTTGGTGTATTTGTGAACAAGCCTGACCATTCTGGAGAACCATTTGGAACTATGACCAAAGGGCTATAAAACTATGTACACCCTTTGACCCAGTAACACCACCACTAGGTCTGTATCCCAAAGAGATCAAAAGAAAAGGAAAAAGGATCTTTTTGTACAAAAATACTTAGAGCAGCTCTTTTTGTGGTGTCAATGAATTGAAAATTGAGGGAATGCCCATCCATTGGGGATTGGCTGAACAAGTTGTGGTATATGATTGTGATGGAATACTATAGTGTCAAAAGAAATAATGAACAGGTTGCTTTCAGAAAAACCTGGGAAGACATATGAACTGATGCAGAGTGAAGTGAGCAGATGCAGGAGAACACTGTATACCATAACAGCAATATTGTAAGGATAAACTGTGAAAGACTTAGCTACTCTGATCAATATAATGATTCAAGACTGAAGGTGATGAGATAACCAGGAGAGAAGATGGAGAGAGAAGGCCCAGAAATCAACCTTGAAGCACACTTTGGCTAAGGGAATTATCTACATAGAAATAATTGAACCCATGTGAATTTTAGTCATGATGAAAAATACTATCCATCTTCATGGAAAGAATGGATGAATTCAGATTACAAATTTAAGTATCACCTTTTCACCTAATTGGTTTTTTGCTTTTTTTCTTTTGGTTTCAATCTGGCTAGTATAGAAATATTATTTGCATGACTTCAGGTTTAATTGATATATTGCTTGCCTTCTCAGTGGGTAAGAGATGAGTTCATGGGAGGGAGAGAATTTGGAATTTAATTTTTAAAATGAATGTTGGGGGCAGCTAGATGGCACAGTGAATAGAGCACTGGCCCTGAAGTCAGGAGGACCTGAGTTCAAATCTGGCCTCAGACACTTAATACTTCCTAGCTGTGTGACCCTGGGCAAGTCACTTAACTCCATTTGCCTGAGCAAAAAGGAAAGAAGATTAAAAATGAAGTTAGAAATAATGTTTTAAAAAGAAAAAACTCAAAGTGCTCTACAAATGTAGGTTGTTTTAATATTAGCAATATAATCTAAGACATTACTTGCTGCAGAATTCTAGGAAATATTGAGATAATTGGAATTCCCTTTTGCAATTATTGCATTTCTGTGTGAAATAGATCTTATGATCTATTTCCTAAACTCCTTAAAGTTATTTTGAGTGTTCTATATGCTGAGGTGACAATATTTCTGTCTGCCTTTACTGTGGGTAGTCAGCTTCTTTAGAACATTCTCATCTACATGGCCACAAGGTGGTGCTATGCTGTTGTGAATGAGGAATAGATATAAAAATTTAATAGAATCGAAGAAGGTTGGAATAGAATCCTAGACCTGAAAAAGAACTTCAGAAGTCCTGTTGTTCATTGAATTGGAAAGAGTTCCTACTCTTTCCTGGACAGCTCCGAAGTTCTCCTGTGTTTAATATTTTCCTTTCTTCCTCAACCATCCGAAAAACCTTCACTATTTGGAACTTCTTTCTTGTTTCTAGCCTACGTATTTTATATACCAAAATGAACCCATTGCTCTACAAAACTAGACATGAAATTGCTTAGGACTCATTGATGACATCTTACAATACAATGCTTGTTATTCATTTTTATTGCTATTGTTCAGTCATTTTCAGTTGTGTCCAACTCTTTGTGACATCTTTTTGAGGTTTTCTTGGCAAAAATACTGGAGTGTCTTGCCATTTCCTTCTCCAACTCATTTAACAGATGAGGAAACGGAGGCAAATAGGATTAAGGGACTTGCTCAGAGTCACCCAGCTAGCAGATGTTTAAGGCCAGATTCGAACTCAAGAAGAGTCTGCCTGACTAGGCCCAGCACTCAATCCACTGTACCTCTGTTTTATCTTCTGTTATTTAACTTCTCCAGAAGGAAGTTCATCATCTCTCATTCCCAAAATACCACTAGATAACTTCTCCATTTTTCAGCTAACCTCCTTGAAAAGCCTATCTATATTTGATATCTTTACTTCCTTCCCTCTAATTCTCTTTTAAATCTTCTATAATCTTGTTTCTGGCTTCATCATTCAACCAAAACTGCTCTCTTCAAAATTACCTATATCTCGTAATTGCCAAATCAAATGACTTTTTCTCAATCCTCATGTCATAGAATTTTAGTGTCAGTCATGACCACTGTCCCCAATTGTGCCTTGCCTTCTAGGATTACTTTCCATCTACTCTGTATAAATCATGTATATCCTTCCTTGCCTCTTTGTTTCCTTCTTTTCCTCCCTCCCTTCCTTCATCTTCCTTCTTTCCTTCTTCATTTCCTCCCCTCCATCTTTCCCTCCTTCTTTTTCCCCTCTCTCCTTCCCTCCCTCCCTTCTTTCCTCTCTCCCTTTCTTCCTTCTTACCTCCCTTCCTCTCTCCGTTCCTCTCTCTTTCCCTTCCTTCCTTCCTTCCTTCCTTCCTTCCTTCCTTCCTTCCTTCCTTCCTTCCTTCCTTTCTTCTTCCTTCCTTCCTTCCTTCCTTCCTTCCTTCCTTCCTTCCTTCCTTCCTTCCTTCCTTCCTTCCTTCCTTCCTTCCTTCCTTCCTTCTTTCCTTCCTTCCTTCTTTTTTTTCCTTCTTTTTTTTCCTTCTTTTCTCTCCCTCTGGCCACATAGGTAATTATACCTTTACCTGTGAGTGCTTGGTCCAAAGGAATATATATTTTGATCACTGATACCTAACTAAATATCTTGGTGTTTCCAGACTAGAATTAATTTTTTTAAGTATCATGCCTTAAACCCAAATCACTCATGCTTTTGTTGATTGGTCAACAATAGCTGCCAAATCAAACCTCACTGGGTCATTGTTTGGGTTCTGGTGATTCAGAATTAATGTAAATGGCAGTTGTTTCTGTTTTGGCTAGAAATCCTAAGGGTCTTCCCCTCCCAGACTGATTTTTGTTTTGACTAAGTAAAAAGAGGTTATTCTTTGCATTTTTACCCAGTCTTATTCATTGGATGGGCATGGCCTCAGACAAACTGAGATGTATGGGAAGGACCTGAATATTTACTGAAATGTTTCCAAAAAAAAGCCATATATTTTAACATATTTAACATGTATTATATTACCTGCCATCTAGAGGAGGGGGTGGGGGTAAGGAGGGGTTAATTTGGAACAGAAATCTTTGCAAGGGCCAATGTTGATTTAAAAAGGCCAAAGCCACCCACTGCATCCAGAGCCATTTCCAATTGTCCTGATCTCTATCTGGCCACTGGACCCAGATGGCTCTAGAGGAGAAAGTAAGGCTGGTGACTTTGCACCTCTACTTCCCCCCAACTTAAATCCAACTCTTATGTCATGGTCACTTTCCAAAACGATCGGACAAACAACATATATTCTGTAATATCTATTTATTTACATGTTGTCTTCCTCATTAGAATGTGAACTTCTGAAGGGTAGGGGCTGCTTTTGCCTTTCTTTGGACTTCAAGTGTTTAATATAGGGACAAGCACTTAGAAACTGCTTAATAAATAATGGTTAACTGACTGCCTATAAAATGAGGTAGTCAGATGACATGATTTTCAAGGTCTCTACCTTAAATCTATGATACTGGGAATAGATTTATACTCATTAATCTGTTTCTTCCTTCAGCCAATTGTTGCTTTAAGAGAAGAGTATATAATTCAATTCAGCTCAATTTAGCAAACATTTATTAAATTCCAACTGTGTACAAGGCTCTGTGCTAGGAGCAAAGAATAGAAAGATGAAAAACAGGCTTTGTATAAATGCACATAAAAGATATAGACTTTTTAAAAAAAAACTTTTACTACCTTACATGAAAAAAGAGAACAACATCAACTCGTATGCTCATGTCACAAACTCAAGAGCCAGAAAAAGCAGAGTCTTTGTGTTCTTGGCAGAGTTCAAAGGAACACGGATCTAAAGCTGGAAGCAATTGAATCCAACATCCTTTTTGCACCTGAGGAAACTGAGATCCAGAGCAGTCATAGGTTCATGGATGTGGAGATGGAAGGGACTCTAGAAGCCAGAAGATTAATCCTCCCACTTTATAGAAGAGAAAACAAAAGCCCAGAGTTGGAAAATATCTCGATAATGTCAAAGACAAAAAAGAAAGTTTAATTTTTGGCCAAGGAGGCCACATCGCCCAAGCAAAGAAAAAACTAACAAATAGTCACCAGTGTAGGCACCTTCATCAACCAGCTGTGTGATTGACAGGCACAAAGGCTTGCTCCATTTCAGAAAGTATTTTGTTATTTTGGCATTCTTGTTTCTTACAGGGGAAACCGATTAATGCTCTTCAATAATCAGTTAAATATTGTCACACATACTCCCCACTCCTCTCATCTTCCTCTCCCCCCATCAAACCATGAATATTTTTTCTCTCTTCTACTGAATATTGGCCTGGATAAAATTGGGAAATGTGAGGGTTTCAGACCATAGCAATGAACATTACTTTAAAAACTTGCTACAAGAGAATTCCCTAAGGTCTTGAAGATGACTAAGGAATTCCAAACTCTTTCATATTTTTATGGAATTCCTTATAGCGACTAGATCCTCTGGTATTCGGATGATTTTTTCCTCAGACGAATTCCGCAGAAAGCCAAGACCACAATGCAGAGAGGAACAACAATCACAATGATCACTGGAACCATAATTGCGTAGTCAGATGTGCATTCGTTCACTAAAAGAAAAGACAGATACAGGATTGTAGGCAAAGAGTAAGACTGACAACTTAGTCTTCCAGATAACAAGGAGTCCTCTGTGGACTTGCCCTGCAAAGAAGGGTCTCAAATATTATTGAAGATAATTTATATCACTAGATGGGTAGCATTTTGAAAACACTAGATCACCTATATTTTCTACTTTGTAATAATATTTAGATTTTAATGATTTTTTTCTTTCTCTTTCAATGAACTAAAAACGTTATAAAGCAGTCCTGAGTTAAGGGTTTGATTTTTGTTGTTGTTATTGTTAGTTTTGGTTGTTTTGGTTTTTGGGTGGGAGGGATCAGGTCAAGGGAGGGAGAAGGCCATTTATATGGAGAACTCCCATGTAAAACTTTCCTTGACCATTCAGTAACTTGTCTATAACTTCTAGTTTTAGAAAGTTGCTTGGGGCACTCAGAGATTAGGTGACTTGCCTAGAATCACACAGTTAATCAAAAACAGAGGCAGAACCTGAATCCTGCTCCTCCTGATTCCCTCTAACCATTATGTTTCACTGCCATGTATTTATAAAAGCTAAAAAAGAGGATGTTAGCCAACTTGGAAAATCTTTGTCTTACTATTACTGTGAGCTGTGATTCATAATTTAAAAATTAATCTATATTTGTCTTGAAGAAAGATACCTGTTTCTAGCAGCATCATTGTGTTCTTTCCTTCCAAATCATTTTGAATACACAGCATTGTGAATACACAAATCACAGAATCACAGAGCTAGAAAGGAAACTTTAAAGTTTATTTTAGTTTATTATTATTATTATTATTAGTTTTATTTAGTTTATTCTCTTTGTATGTATCTGGTGAAAACCAAGGATGCTGTTTTAGAAAATAGTATTAAATGGGATAATATAAAATACATAGAATTACAAAACCACTATTCATTTTTTCCTATTCAAGTTCCCAAGCCCCAAATGAATCCATGGATCTCAAGTTAAGAGTCTTTGGTCCAAACCCTTTCCCTGAGTAGAAAAACCCTTTTCCCCACAGTACTCATTAGAATCTATTACTATCTCCTGGCTAGAGACACCAGAACCTAGTCAGCATTGAGAGGAGGTAGTAGAAGTTCAGGTCAATAAGCTCTATATCATTAGAAAAAACATAATGGGAAATCCAGTAGAATGAGAGAATGAATTGGAAGCAAGTGCATGACAGGAAAGCTGAGAGCTGGAGACCTGGGAAAGGTCTCACCAATAAGCATCAGTCAGCAGGAACTATAGCCAAGCTTCTTAGGATGAAGAGCAACTTCTAATGAGCAACTAATGAGCAACTTCTGGTAACCGAGCAGAGAGTAAGAAGTCATCTTTCTCTTTTGACAGATGTCAAAGTCACTAGTTGCTTGAATGCCTTTATGACCTAGTAGAATGCTTCTTATCCTTTTCTCATTCTACTTATCTTGGCACACTCCCATGCCTTATCATACTACTCATTGCACAGCTCCATTGGCATCAGAGCACAACTTCAAAGTCAGGAACTTGTCCAAAGGCAGGATCCAAGAGGGATGGAGAGCCTAGTTCATCCCCTTCATGTAACCTGTGACTTGACACCTCTAATCAAAATGCTTCCAAACTCTAGTTCCATTCTTTATTGTTCACTAGGAACTCTTCCATGATCTCTTTTAGCTCCAGGTACAACTTAAGAAACATTTAGCTGATGAAAAGAATGGAATTATTTTTCCAAATTTAGAATTTAGAGCTGGAAGAAACCTTAGAGATCATCTAATCCAACCATATCCTTTTATAGGGAAGGCTAATGATTCTGTGATAATGAATAGTAAATCATATTCATGATTATGAGAAGGAAAAGTAGAAAACCAACAAATCTGACTCACTTTTATGTTCTGGACTTCCAATGCCACTGCATTATTCCAGATATCCGATTTAATCAACAAAATTTTGGTCTAGTTATAAAAGATTAGCCTTGCTTTGGGGATACTACAACAAGATGAGCAATAGCTTTAACTATTCATACTGGGACAGGACACATGAACAATGTATCACAAAGGTGAGTTTATTATTCACTGGCCTTTCAAACATGATAACATGGAAACTTCAGATGAATGGGGGGCTCCTCCAGTGAAATTGGAAAGGTCTCTGAGCCCCATTCCTCATCCTTAAAGCCCATGATAATTTTATTATGAGATTTCAAAGGCCATGTACACCTTCGTTTATAAATGAGGAAACTGAGGCTTTGGGATGTTAAGTGACTATATCACACTGACATTGGTAGTAATTTTTCTGAGCTCAGATTTGATTTTAGAATTGATCTTCTAACTCCTGAGCCATCATTCTTTCTATTGTTTCCTCTGCTGAGCACTCTGTCAGTCCTGAGTTAACTTTGGGAAATCTGATTGGCCAATGATTGAGAAGAGTTGTAATGGATTTCCAGGGTATGCAATCATTAGTAACTCAATGTGGGATTTCTTGACACTTTAGAGGGGCTATGATACTACTCAAGGCCTTCTGGAGGTTTCAGACCCTATTTCATTCCTGATACTTTTAAGAAATTTAGGGAATTGACATTTTCCCAAATAACAATTAATAAAGAACTGCAACAAATGGAGTTCCCAGTTTTTACGAATGTCCTAAGATAAATCATGAATTGTGTCCTTGGGTGGGGGGAGTCTTGTTCTTTAACAACAGTTGGAAAAAATATCTTTAGTATGTAGAATCTCATTTTCCCTTTTCTTTGTAGAATTTAAGGTGGTTTGAAAGAATTGTTTTTGTGTTAAATAGTCTTAAGAAGTTGCCTGAGGCTCAGAAGGATTAAGTGATTTGCCTTTAGCTAAGTGTCAGGGATCAATTTTGAACCCAGGAATTCTCAACTCCAAGTAATTCATTCTGTCCACTAGTCTCTGTTGCCTCAAAATTCTAGGTCATCAAATTTAAATATAGCCTATTTTGCAGGAAAAGGTAGGTTGTCTACTAGAACAGACCACTTTTTACTCTATTTTGGATATACTTTGTGGCAAGAATCATTGCTTTATAATTTCTTAAAACATTTGTATTTATGTGTGTGTGAGACAGAGACA
>JAJPUD010000374.1:107241-136955 GCA_023553655.1 Myrmecobius fasciatus | reverse complement strand
AGAGAGAGAGAGAGAGAGAGAGAGAGAGAGAGAGAGAGCACCCTCTGAAACTTCTGATAATGTTTTGAAAAAAAAAGTATACCCAAACTATCCCAAAATATAGAAGAGGAAATTTGG
Source organism: Myrmecobius fasciatus (assembly GCA_023553655.1). Classification (NCBI taxonomy): domain Eukaryota; kingdom Metazoa; phylum Chordata; class Mammalia; order Dasyuromorphia; family Myrmecobiidae; genus Myrmecobius; species Myrmecobius fasciatus. The sequence continues at coordinate 136,838 of JAJPUD010000374.1, read as the reverse complement.
AAGCTGAGAGCAAGAACAAGTGATGTGCCAGAAATAGATAAGCAGAATGGGGAAAAGAGAATTGAGATAACAGAGAATAAATGAATCCTAAAATGAAAAGTAAAAGTTTAGAAATTTTAGAAGCATTTCTTGCAAAATTTGTCAATTTTCCAGCTGAATTATAATCTGAAGTTGGATTTTGATCGTGAATCTAGCAGTTTTAAAAGATTTCTGGAAACCTATATAGATTTGTCAAGTGCAATCATTTTATTAGCACAAAAAGACTCAGATTAGCTTTGAAATATGCAAGAAGCCCCAAACTAATCTACTTATTTAGTGCCATACCAATCAAACTCCCAAGAAATTATTTTACAGATCTAGAAAAAATAGTAGCAAAGTTCATTTGGAAAAATAAAAGGTCAAGGATTTCAAGGGGATTAATGAAAAAAAAAGGCAGATGAAGGTGGCCTTGCTGTACCAGATCTAAAACTATATTATAAAGCAGCGGTCATCAAAACCATTTGGTACTGGCTAAGAAATAGAGCAGTCGATCAGTGGCATAGGATAGATTATCAGGATAATCTAGGCAATAACTTTAACAATTTAGTGTTTGATAAACCCAAAGACCCCAGCTTTTGGGATAAGTACTCACTATTTGGCAAAAACTGCTGGGAAAATTGGAAACTAGTGTGGAAGAAATTAGGGCTTGACCCATACCTAACACCACATACCAAAATAAGATCTAAATGGGTTCATGATCTAGATATAAAGAGTGATATTGTAAGCAAATTAGAGGAACGTAGTATAGTTTACCTCTCAGACCTGTGGAGATGGAATAAATTTATGTCCAAAGAAGATCTGGAACTCCTAATTGAACACCAGATAGATAATTTTGATTATATTAAGTTAAAAGGTTTCTGTACAAATAAAACTAATGCAGACAAGATTAGGAGGGAAGCATCAAATTGGGAAATCATCTTTACATGTAATGGTTCTGATAAAGGCCTCATTTCTAAAATAGAGAATTGTCTCATATATATAAGAATTCAAGCCACCCTTCAATAGATAAATGGTCAAGGGATATGAACCGACAATTTTCAGATAATTAAATTAAAACCATCTCTAGTCATATGAAAAGTTGCTCCAAATCACTATTGATCAGAGAAATACAAATTAAGACAACTCTGAGGTACCACTACACACCTGTCAGATTGGCTAAAATGTCAGGAAAAGATAACGAATGTTGGAGGGGATGTGGGAAAACTGGGACACTAATACATTGTTGGTGGAACTGTGCACAGATCCAACCATTCTGGAGAGCAATTTGAAGCTATGCTTAAAAAGTTATCAAACTGTGCATACCCTTTGACGCAGCAGTGTTTCTATTGGGCTTATATCCCAAAGAGATCTTAGAGGAGGGAAAGGGCCCCACATGTGCAAGAATGTTTGTGGCAGCCCTTTTTGTAGTGGCTAGAAACTGGAAACTGAATGGATGCCCATCAATTGGAGAGTGACTGAATAAATTATGGTATATGAATGTTATGGAATATTATTGCTCTGTAAGAAACGACCAGCAGGACGATTTCAGAGAGGCCTGGAGAGACTTGCATGAACTGATGCTGAGTGAAACGAGCAGAACCAGGAGAACATTATACACAGCAACAACAATATTACATGATGATCAATTCTGATGGACATGGCTCTCTGCAACGAAGAATTGTCTCAAACCAGTTCGAATTGTTCACTGAAGAAGACCATATACACCCAGAGAGAGGGATATGAAATATGGACCACAACGTAACATATTCATGATCTCTATTGATGTTTGCTTGCATTGTGTTTCCTTTCTCTGATTTTCTTTTTTTTTCCTTGTAGATAGTATTTTTCTTGCACAACTTGTCAAGTATTTCAACATTATTAACATGTAGTGGACTTTCTGCCATCTAGGGGAGGGGAGGGGAGGGGACTGGGGGTAAAATTTGTAATGGAAAGCTTTGTAAAGATCAATGCTGGGGAACTACCCATACATATGTTATACAAATAAAAAGCTTTAATAAAAAAAATGCAAGAAGCATGTGCACAATTGGAAAACAGAAATTTACTCCTAAATTTTGAGAAATTTTCTCCCTTTTCTAAGTGCCCAACTCATTAATGGCTCACTTTGCTCCCTGCTCTATATTGAGTTGTCCAGATTCCCCTCCTTTATGGAAATGAGAGGTTCACAAGTCAGCCTGAGTAAGCTGTAAGGGAGACTTTAGCAACTCCTGTCCCAATTGCTCCTCTCACCCCTCTGAACCCTGGACAATTCTGCTGACATATCGGTGGAGCAGCCTTATCCCAGAACCTCCTGATTGAAGTGTTAGGGGATAGTATCCAGCCAAAGAAAGAGTCAATTCTGTGTCACTAGACTGAGCTAGTGGAATGCAATAGTCAAGGCTATTGAACTTTCTACGCACATTTTGTAGAAGGGAGGTGCTTTTAGATGCGTTCATATCCATTGCCGGGCCGCTTCCTGGCAACCAGGCATGCAGTAAGCAAAACCCCAAGTAATCCTGCGATACTCAGGCCCACAGCCACAGGGATTGATCTCCTGTTTTTATCACTGAAGCATTCATCCGCTGCAATTGAAGTTAGAGTGAGAAATATTACAGCTAGGGAGGGGCAGCCAAGAGTTGATGAATTTACATACCAGGACACTGAAAGGGAGAAAAGCTTAGTGATTTTTTCAGTCTGGTGGTCAATAGGCACTGCCAGGGATAGCATAAAATGAAGTAGCAATCTACTTCCAAGCCATCACCTCCCCTACCCTGAAAAAAATCCTGTCTACTGTATTTCAAGGCATCATAAATGAATAACTGGTCAAATTTACTAGACTGAGAGAGTAAAATGAAGATAAAAAAAATCAACATATTTTTCATTTTATTACCATTTTCAGAAGAAGGGAAGGGAGGGAGGGAGAAAAAATTAGAACTCAGAATCTTGTAGAAACGAATGTTAAAAATTGTCTTGTGATTGGGGGAAAATAAAATACTTAAAAAAAAGAAAAAATAAATGATTATGGAAAAAGTCCCCTTTAAGATTGGTAATGGAGATCTGCTAATAGCTAAGAATGGCTTCCCAAAATGGCTTACTGTAGTTCTGAGTTATCAGTTCTCTCTTTAATGAAGATTTCTAATTCTAATAATCAAAACAAGATAGGTTCTATAATTGAGATTCTGAATTTTAACTCTTCTTAAGCACAAATTTAAGATCTGAGTTGTGAAGTGTTGCAAAATCTTAAAGGTATTCTTCCAATACAATCAAGCCAGAAGCAAATAAGTGTTTGTAAATAAAATTGAGGTATGTATTGTCCATGCTTATTTGATCATGTGGATAAAGTAAGTAAATGCATGTTTGTAAGAGTAAGGCCTTGACCCTGCTTAATTATATTGTTGAGATTGTATAGGATCAAAGGAAGGGTCCCTGTAAGTTATCCAGTATTATTTCTTCATTTTACACTTGAGGAAACTAAGACCTAGGGAAGTCAAATGACTTAACAACTGTCACCTAAGTAGTAAAATGCAGAGCCAGGAATCTTTCTATCTTTCTTTTCATTCCATTACACATCCCATTGCACTGCACTGCTTTCTTTAAATCATACACTTTTCCCATTTTAAATGTCTTTGATTTAGTATAAATAAATGGATATTTTTCTGAGCATGAATAAGTACCAATGCATAATTTAAGATATGCAGTAGGGAAGTCTGTATTTGTATTTGAATACACACACACACACAGAATTTCTAGAGTGCCTATTGCTGTGGTTACTTCAACAATGTTTGGAGTTGTCTCTTGTGTCTATATAAAATGTATGAGTTTTTCGCCCCCCTCCTCCCAACTTACCATTGCCAAAGTGTTCACCATCAAAATCAAAGGCTTGGAGTTGGACATCAACGGTATGTAACTGGAGTTTGGATGACAACTCAACACTTTGTTCACTGATACACTTGAAGGAGTACCCCACTTTGGTCTCAAACATTGTCAGCCCACCTTTCAGGCCATTGTAGGTGTTCACTGCAAACACCAAAAGGATCACAAGGTTAGAGCTGGGATGGATTCTAGAGATCATAATGGGAAAACAGGGGTTAAGAGAAGGAAAATGTTTTGCCTGAAGTCATGTGCTAGCTAGAATAGAGCTTGGACTTGAGTCTGGATCCCTTAGACCTTTATCAGCCAACATTCTGCTTCCTTGGGTTGCAAGCATAGGCTTTTTAGTTTTATTAGGTATAATGAGTGACTTTTGCTTCCTCAGTCACAGTCATCAAAGGGATGAACTGACCACTCTTTTAATTACCTGACTTGATATGGAGGAAAACATGGGAGATAACATGGGTGGCTAGGTGATCTTGTTTCTTGGAGACCCTCTGAAAGTCAGCCACTATGTGGTAATGAAAGCATTTTGGCATTTGTGGGGATTTTTTGATACTTCATATTAAAATGAGTAAACCCCATATGGGTAAATACTCCCACACACATACCACCCAGAATAGAATAAAGAGGAAACAAGAGTTGGCTGAATTTTTTTCGTAGCCATTTAAAATCCTAGTGGCAGTGCTAGTGTGTATGCCTGCCGAGCATTGTATGTATCCGTATTCATTAATCATATATTATAAACTTTCAGTTATTCACACACAATTAAGAACCCTTGACCTAACTGCCTGTAAGCTTCTGGAATATTCTCCCTCCTCACTTCTCTTCTTAGAAGCCCTGACTCAGCTCACCATCTTCTGCATGTCTTTGCAATGTCCCCAGCCACTAGTGCCTTTGCTCTAGTTACCTTGTGTCTACTCTCCCTAATTAGAATGCAAACTCCTTGAAGGCAGGGGCTATTTTAGATGTTTCTATGTATCCCCTGCACTTAGTACAATGGCTGGCACAAAATAAGCACTTAACAAATGTTTATTGATTGATGGAGTCATTTTATAGTTATACAGGATCATCAGAATTCAGTTCATTTCAACTATTTATTACACTTCTAATAGCTACAGAGCCCTGTGCTAAGAGCTAAGAGTCACAAAGTTTAGATAAAACATCAACCCTGTCTTCTTGAATATATAGTAAAATAAGAAGATATGATGGACAACTGGGGAGCACAGTGCTCAGAGCACTAGGCCTAGAGTCAGGAAGATTCATCTTCCTGAGTTCAGATCTAGCCTTAGACACTTACTAGCTGTCTGATCCTGGGTGACTTGACCCTGTTTGCCTCAGTTCCTTATCTGTAAAATGATATGGCAAGTCACTTCAGTATCTTTACTGAGAAAACTACAACTATGGTCATGAAGAGTTGAGCACACTGAAATGACTGAACAACAACAAAGGAGATATAATAATTTTACAAATGACTATAATATGATTAATAGATGGCAAAAGCATCAATAAGGTATAAAATTAAATGCCTAAAGAAACTTGTGATGGTTGTGGTGGTGGATTTCATTACATATTATGAAAGATCAGGGAAGGCTTCATGGAGGAGGGGAAAGTGAGCTAAGTGGTGCAGTGGGTAGAACACAGAAAGACCTGACTTCAAATTTATCTCAAACACTTATTAGCTGTGTTAAGTTACTTCTGTCTGCCTCAAGTGTAAAATGGGAGTTAAAATAGTACCCATCTCACAAGGTTGTTACTCATAGAGGATCCAATGAGATACTCATTGTAAAAGTCATAGCACAGTGCCTGGCACATAAGTGCTATACAAACAGTTATTATTATTAATATGGGCAATAATTCACCAGGATGAAGAAGGGGAAGTATGGAATTTTTAAGCATAAGGAACAACATGATCAAAAACACAGAAGTGGGAAAGTACAGGGCATTTTCAGGGACATAGATTAGCATTGGTTTAGTTAAAGGGTACAGGATAGGGAAGTTCAATAAAACAAACTAGAAAGTGTCAGATAGTGGATGATCTTGAAGGTTTAGCAAATGGGTTTGAATTTTACTTAGAGGGAAATAGGGAGTTATTGAAGTTTTGATTTTGATTTTTCTAATCGGAAGAGTGATAATATCCCACAGGATACATGTATCCCACATGGGTGGTATCACACTCCATAGCTTGTTGCTACAGCTCTGGAGCTTCTCTCTTCCTTAACTCAGCATCCTGTGTAATCAGTCTCAGTTTTGCTTTCCCTTAACGCTGACCAAGTGAACCAAACTTTAATAAGTAAAGATCATTAGCTAACCTCTTGCCCATGACTGTTGTTGATATGAATCAGTTTATGTTATGAAAAGTCTTATTTGCTGGCTAATGTCTGATATGTGCATGAGATACCAGTGTGCTCATGCTTACCTAATGATTGTGATAATTGCTTTTGGACTTATGTTGAATTTATCTAACTCATATCCAATAGATCTTTGCCCCACAGCTTTTAGTTCTTATCAGAGAATATTAGTTATTCTACAAAGCATAATATAGTATCTCTCCTTATCCCAAAGTGCTGGACTTGAAGTCAGATTTCCAGAGTTGAGATCCTATACATCTCTCTTTCTGTCTTCTCTATCTCACTCTCTCCCTCCCCACTCCCTTACAAATATTTTACTTACTTGAGGGTGAGACAGTCAAAGAAGCCTCCACTGTTTCTATATGATATGACTGTTTTACCTATAAAAACAAAACAAAACTTTCTATATTAACTTTTGCATGTTTTCCATTTTATGCCAATGACACCCAAGCTTAAATAAATCAGAATTCCTTTGGATTTCAGATACTGAACATCTTTGGGGAGGAAGAAGGACAGAATTTGCCAGTGGAACCTTTAATTCAGGAAGGGTTCCTGAAAGTCAGAGAGTAGATGGTAACCTATGGGTAGAATTTCTTTGACAGCAAAATGATTTCTCTTGTAGGGCTGACCATGAAAGAAACTGAGGCTTCAAAGAATTAAGTATCTTGCTCAGGTCAACCAAACAGTAAATTTAAGCCTCAATCTTTTGACTTTCAATGTAACTCTTTCTATCGGACCATACCAGGAAGTAATTTTGAGAAACATCAAGAAAAGGCACTGATTTTGGTTAGGGCAAATGGGAAATGTTTGTGGGCAGTTAAGGAAAAACAGGAGAGATTGAAGTAGCATGAGAGGCTGAGATCTGGAGCAAGATCTTGGTGGAGGGAGGAAGTGCCTTAAGGCAGATCTTCTATGATAAGAAGAAAAGAGAAAGAAATAGAGGTTCATGATACAGAGATTCTGAGAAACAGAAAATTTCGAGAAACTTGGCAGAGTTCATATCAGCTGACCTCAGTCTTTTCAGCGTAACCAGAGGTCATGTCATCTGCTTGAAAATGGGGGCATCGAGGGAACAACAGTAGGTTTGAGGAGGAAAGGGATTTGGCACAGTTGGAGCAGGGCACCCAAAATGGGATCCACAAAAGAATTGTAACAGGGTTGTCCAGAGCAGCAGCAGCAGCAGAGGGGCTGCTGAATTTATTATCCACTATACATGTTTCCAAAAGAGAACATCTGATTAGATTCTCCTCAAGGACCCACAAGCTCTTCTCAAATAGGAGAAATTGATATATATGCTATCCACTCTCACAATGAAGGCACCTCTATGAATGATGGGATATTTCTCTGGCTGCACAAGACTATATAGAAGAGAACAGAAACAGATATTGACCAATTAAGGGAAAATTAAGTAGGCAGAATGCAAAAAGATGCAGAGGCACTGAGAAACACACATTTCCTCCTATGACAGGTTTGGGGGACACAGGTGATCAGAATGTGGATTACCCAATCCACCAAAAAATTGCATTTATAGCATTCACATTTGTAGGAAGATTGTACCATCTCCAAAGTCCTTTCCAGCTTGGAGTAGCAACTCAGGACACGTTTGTTTCAGATTCAACAAAAGGAATATAGTGAAGTTGTTGCAGTTGCTAACCTGCCCTGTAGTCCATGGAACTGAACTTCCCCCTGAAACTGAGAAGTAATAACAACTGACTTATTTTAAGTTGACAAATCAGTGTATGCGGATTATATATCTAGAGCAGAAAAGACCTCAGAGATTATCTAGTTCAATATTCATTTTTGCAGATGAGGAAACTGAGACCCAGGGAATTAAGTGACTTATACAAAGTCACAGAGGTAAGAAGCTTCAGAAACAAGATTTGAATCCAGGTCTTTTGATGCAACATCTGAGCTTTCTAATGCATTATTATATAATAAAGATATGACAGTTATATGATTGCTTGATAATAAATGCTTATTGATTTAAAATTGGTCCAAGGAAAAAATTTTTATTATGTGATATGATTCTGTCACAGGGGAAGTAGGAGGTATACCAGAGAAAATTTAGGCAATTTTTAAAAAGATGTCAATAAAAGGTGGGTTTTGTTGTTGTCATTTTAAGAAAAGTACAGTATGGGTAGGCTGAGCAAATATAATAAAAATGACAATACTACCCAAATTAATTTACTTATTTAGTGCCATACCAATCAAACTCCCAAGAGATTATTTTACAGATCTAGAAAAAATAGTAGCAAAATTCATTTGGAAGAACAAAAGGTCAAGGATTTCAAGGGAATTAATGAAAAAAAAAGCAGATGAAGGTGGCCTTGCTGTACCAGATCTAAAACTATATTATAAAGCAGCGGTCATCAAAACCATTTGGTACTGGCTAAGAAATAGAGCAGTCGATCAGTGGCATAGGATAGGATATCAGGACAAGCTAGGTAATAATGTTAGCAATTTAGTGCTTGATAAACCCAAGGACCCCAGCTTTTGGGATGAGTGCTCACTATTCGGCAAAAACTGCTGGGAAAATTGGAAACTAGTGTGGAAGAAATTAGGGCTTGACCCACACCTAACACCACATACCAAGATAAGATCTAAATGGGTTCATGATCTAGATATAAAGAGGGACTTTGTAAGCAAATTAGAGGAATGTAGTATAGTTTACCTCTCAGACCTGTGGAGATGGAATAAATTTATGTCCAAAGAAGATCTGGAACTCCTAATTGAACACCAGATACATAATTTTGATTATATTAAGTTAAAAGGTTTCTGTACAAATAAAACTAATGCAGACAAGATTAGGAGGGAAGCATCAAATTGGGAAATCATCTTTACATTTAATGGTTCTGATAAAGGCCTCATTTCTAAAATATATAGAGAATTGTCTCATATATATATATATATATATATATATATATATATATATATAAGAATTCTAACCACTCTTCAATAGATAAGTGGTCAAGGGATATGAACAGACAATTTTCAGATGATGAAATTAAAACTATTCCTAGTTATATGAAAAGTTGCTCCAAATCACTATTGATCAGAGAAATGCAAATTAAGACAACCCTGAGGTACCACTACACACCCGTCAGATTGGCTAAAATGACAGGAAAAGATAAAGATGAATGCTGGAGGGAATGTGGGAAAGCTGGGACACTAATACATTGTTGGTGGAACTGTGAACAGATCCAGCCATTCTGGAGAGTAATTTGGAACTATGCTCAAAAAGTTATCAAACTGCATACCCTTTGACCCAGCAGCATTTCTATTGGGCTTATATCCCAAAGAGATCTTAGAGGAGGGAAAGGGCCCCACATGTGCAAAAATGTTTGTGGCAGCCCTTTTTGTAATGGCTAGAAACTGGAAATTGAATGGATGCCCACCAATTGGAGAGTGGCTGAATAAATTATGGTATATGAATATTATGGAATATTATTGTTCTGTAAGAAATGACCAGCAGGATGATTTCAGAGAGGCCTGGAGAGACTTGCATGGACTGATGCTGAGTGAAATGAGCAGAACCAGGAGAACATCATATACAGCAACAACAATATTACATGATGATCAATTCTGATGGACATGGCTCTCTGCAACAAAGAATTGTCTCAAACCACTTCCAATTGTTCACTGAAGAAAACCATATACACCCAGAGAGAAGGATATGAAATATGGACCACAACGTAACATTTTCATGCTCTCTATTGCGGTTTGCTTGCATTGTGTTTCCTTTCTCTGATTTTCTTTTTTTTTCTTGTAGATAGGATTTTTCTTGCACAACTTGTCAAGTATTTCAACATTATTAACATGTAGTGGACTTTCTGCCATCTGGGGGAGGGGAGAGAACTGGGGGTAAAATTTGTAAGGGAAAGCTTTGTAAAGATCAATGCTGAGGAACTACCCAGACATATGTTATGCAAGTAAAAAGCTTTAATAAAAAAAAAAAGAAAAGAAAAGTACAGTAACCCCACAGATAGGAAGAGCTACATTTTACTTTGACTCAGGTCCTAAGCATCAGAAGTAACAATTTAACTCATGTCCTCTGGCTCCTTAGTCAGTGTTCTCTCTGCTTTCCTGCCCTTCCTCCTCAATGTTGTTACTGACAAATGGTGGTCTATCCACTGCTGAAAAGTCACCAATGATAGCGAAATATGTCCTCTGCCCATTTTACCTGGGAGTAGCTCTAATTAGTTGGAAAAATTTTCTTTCCATTCCTGCCTCTCTGTACCCATTTTATCCTACCTATGTCCTATCACCCCCAAAAGAACCAATATAAACTCTCCCTCAACATGGCTGCCATTCAAGCCCCGGAAGACACCTATTACATCCCCCTAATATTATGTTTTCTGGGTTAAACATTCCCAGCACACTAATACATTGTTGATGGAACTGTGAACGGATCCAACTGTTCTGGAGAGCAATCTGGAACTATGTTCAAAGAGTTTTCAAACTGTGCATACCTTTTGACCCAGCAGTGTTTCTATTGGGCATATATCCCAAAGAGATTTTAAAGGAGGGAAAGGGACCCACATGTGCAAAAATGTTTGTGGCAGCCCTTTTTGTAGTGTCTAGAAACTGGAAACTGAATGGATGCCCATCAATTGGAGAGTGGCTGAATAAATTATGGTGTATGAATATTATGGAATATTATTGTTCTGTAAGAAATGACCAACAGGAGGATTTCAGAGAGGCCTGGAGAGACTTGCATGAACTGATGCTGAGTGAAGTGCACAGAACCAGATCATTATACACGGCAACAACAAGACTATATGATGATCGATTCTGATGGACATGGCTCTCTTCAACAATGACATGTTTCAAATTAGTTCCAGTTGTTCAGTGATGAAAAAAGCCATATACATCCAGGGAGAGGCCTGTGGGATCTGAGGGTGGACCACAACACAGCATTTTAATGCTTTCTGTGAATATTTCCTTGCATTTTGTTTTCCTTCTTAGGTTGTTATTTTTTTTCTCTTTCTAGATCTGATTCTTCTTGTGCAGTAAGATAATTGTATAGATATGTATGCATATATTGGATTTGTCATATAATTTAACATATTTAACATGTATTATACTACCTGTCATCTAGGGGTGGGGGTGGAGGGAAGGAGGAAAAAAATTTGGAACAAAAAAATTTTTTTGCAAAGGTCAATGTAGAAAAATCATATGTTTTGTAAATAAAAAGCTTTAATTAAAAACAACAACAACAACCTTCCCAGCTCTTTCCATTATCCTCATTTGGTTCAGTCTTCAACCTTTCCCCAATCTGGTCAGTGCTCTCTGAACAAATTCTGGTTTGTCAATGTCCCAGAGTTCCCAGAACTCTTGTATATCCTATGGAGAAGTACTTCTGGAATATGGCCCTAGAATTCCCAGAACCCTTGTACATCTTATGGAGGAGGACCTTTGGAATATGGCCCCAGAATTCCCAGAACTCTTCTACGTCCTATGGAGGAGGACCTTTGGAATATGGCCCCAGAATTCCCAGAATCCTTGTACAACTTAAGGAGGAATATGGGGCATCCTCAGAAATGCCTATGTGGGGGGCTCAGCCAGGAGATGGGGTCTATGGACAACCAGGATGAAACCACTGGACACTTAAGGAAGAGATCAAGGAGATTCTAGGCAATAGTTTCTAGTGATAGACAAGAATAAGAAGGAAGAGAAACATCCTTAGTCTCCTTTCCAAATTTGCAAAAAGACCCTGACAATAGGGATCACCTTGTATCTTTGAAAATCATCTCCTATCAATATCCATTAATTGACCACTATGTGCCAGATGGATGGCTAGGCTAAGAAGAATTGTACATTGAGTGCAATGACTGAGCAGAAGCAACACATGTGCCCAACATCTAGCCAGACACTGGTACTGAAATGATCCCTGAGCTCAAGAGGATTGCTTATATTCTACAGGAATGTGTACACATAAAAACACACAGACAAACTAAGAGTAAAGGCAGAATAGCCTCCCACAGTGGTCATCCCAGTTATGGGGGGAAGCCGAGGCTGGAAGGCCCTGGCACTCAGGAGTTTTGAGCTGCTGTGGGCTGAGGCAGCTGGATGTCTGGTATCAATATGAGGATTCTCTGGGAATAGGGCAGGGGGAGAAGGGTTCTAGATTGTCTCAGGAGGGGCAAAATAGCTCAGAACAGGAAGAGAGTGAGCCAAACCCTCTAGTGGGGTTAGCCCCTGTACTTCTGGGCAAGATAGGAAAACCAGTCTCAATAGAAAACGAAAAGCATTCTGACTCTGGACTCAGAGACCCCTTATTCAAATCTGGTCTCTACCACTTTCTATTTGACCAAATGGCTCAACCTCCCTGGGGCTTAACTTCTGTAAAATGAGGTGGTTGGACACTGACCTCTGGGATTAGATTTGTTGTGCTGCCTTGGACTTGGATTCAGCATCTTCTCTAAGGGTTCTTTGCATTTCATATTCCCCAGAGGGAGCCTGATGAGGGAGGATTCCATCCCAGATTAAAGCATGTGTGCTGGGTCCTGAATGGAAATTCATTAACTTGCCATGGAAAACCCCACGAAGGGGAAGGAGAGTGTGCCCAAGAAGGCAAGAGCTCTTTGAGATGAAATGGAGGAGAAGAAGCAACTCAGGAACCTCTGGAGAACGCTGATTTAGAACCAGCAAGAACCTTAGAGATAAGAATCTAAGATGAGATTCTAGGGAACTCATGAATTTGGATGGGAAAAAATTATATCTTTGTTTTCATTAATTTTCAACTGAAACTTGAACGACCTTTAGTTATTTAAAAACATCATTCTGAGAAGGGATTCACAGGTTTCACTAGATTTTTGAAAGGGTCTGAGACCAAAAAAAAAAAGGAAAAGGGATAAGAATACCTAATTTAGTTCATTTCACAGGTGAGGAAACTGAGGCTCTGAGTGCTGAGGTCTGCTTGATGATCACCCCACTTTAGCCTTACTCTTCCACTTTAGGAACCATTAGGGGGACAATCTGGATTATCCAGAGGAGTGTAGGCTCCTTTCTGGAAAGTGGGTTGATCATTATGACTTCCTCAGAGCAATGGAGACATTGCGGCTTTAGATCTGCTGAAGGCTAGTCTCCAAACCCATGCTGGAGAGTCCTGACATTTTGGAGCTGGGTTGGGTGGTTAGTCCCTGCTTGAATTATTCTTAGGGAACCCAGGCACTGGACTCACATTGGAATTTTTGAGGGTTTGCTCATTTGTCCAACTTCCTCCTTTAACTCCTTCACAAATCATCTGCCTGTCGACTCACTTGAGGCTAAGAGCAGCCCAAGAAGTGCAAACTTCCTTCAGTGAAGGGGACTGAAGGAGAGAGAAAGCAAACAGAAAGTGTGGCAATTTCCTCTGGTCCTCCCCCAAAGGTCTTATCTGTAAAGATTTCAAAACGTCCCAAGATTTGGCCCCTTGGAAACTTAGATTGAAGGGTGGAAAGAGCACTACTCTTTGGGTCAAAGCCTTTTGTCTTCCCCTCTCACAACTAATAAAAAGGAAAAAAAATCAGATTTTCTTACCTTCACGAAGATCATGTTCACAAATCCCCCTAAGAAAGTCAAGACAAGTTTGGATCTCTGGGGGCCACAATTCCCTGATGCTTGAGTCACATTGGGGTCGAGATTGAAGTACATTTGAGATGTAAAATACTAAGCCAGAGAGAAAGAAAGAGTCGCTCAATAAAATGGGAAACAAGAGTCAATTTCTTAGGCATCCTGTCTTCCCTCATCTTCCTCCCTCTCCCAAACAAATCAGGTCCCTTGTGGGGAGTCCAGAAGCAAAATCCTGGGGGTCTTACCTGGGAGTTCCAGCTGTGCTGATGCAACAGCAGAGGAACATCAGTTTAGAATGGGAAGGACCCTTCAATGTTATTTATCAACTCCAAAGAGCCTTAACCTTTTTTGTGTGTGTTATGAAACACTTTGGCAATCTGATGAAATCTCTGGATCACTTCCCAGAATCATGTTCTTAAATAGCTGAAAGACCTACACATTCCAGTTAGAGGGCAGTGAAAATAAAAATGTAATTCCCCCCATATACCATTTCATGGATCCCCTGAAATTTATTCAGACTCCTCCCCAGGTTAAGAAACCCTGATTCAGTCCAATGCTCTCAGTTTATAGTTGAAGAAACTGAATTGGGAATAAATGGCACAGGGAGGATTTGAACTCATATTTTCAATTTCAAAGCCACTGCTCTTTCTACTATATTCTGTTGCTTCTTTCAAAGTTGAGTATATTCATTAATGGGTGCAGGGGCTAGAATGAAGAACTCTGGGACAGGAAGGCTTACTAGCTTTGTCACCCTGGGCAAATCACTTAACAGCCTGAAAACATAATTATAGTTCTTACCTCATAGGTTTATTGTAAGGATCAGAGGAGTTAACATATGTAAAGTGCTTTGCAAGTCTTAAAGCATCATGTAAATGCTATCTGCTATTATTACTAGTATGGTTATTGCTATTGCTATGATGACTATTACATGACAGCTCAATGTTGCTTACAGAATGAATCCACCTAGAGGGATCTCACATTTCACATAATCCACAATCAATATGGTGATGAGAAGTTCTGAGAAAAATCCAGTTTTTGTCAATTGACTTATAATGCAGGTACCCTGGGAACTCTCATGCTATTAAATTGGATAATTGCTCCTCTCCAAGCTTTACCTTCTTGTGTAATCCTGCACTTCGTTGGACGATAGGGATATTGGAGGAAAGCCAATCCCTTCATTACAGAGATGAGGAGACTAAGATATACAGATTGGAACCTGGGTGCCCAAAGTCCATACTTTTCCCATTCTGTTATGATGATTCTCATCTCATTGTGGAATTTCCAAACCACAAGAAATCTAACTCATTGGGCTTATCCCTCTCCTAATTAAGATGAGGGAGCTGCAAGACTAACCCAGCTGTTATCAGAGGTCGCTGGTCAGCTACTGGCAGACGAGGGACAAGAGTCGAGACCTCTGATGGAGGGTCCAGTATTCTTTCCATCAGGGCACACTGTAGGTTTGATTTAATTTAAAGTGAAGGATACATGGATTTCCTTTTCTGGAGTGAAAATGCCCTTCCTCAGGACAATTTTCTCCTACTTTTATTTACTTTTTGAAACCAATTAGGTAGGCCTTTAGTTGAGCAGTATTTCAATTGCTCCCAAATATTTAACTTTAAAAGAGGCATAGTGGAGGATATGCAGGGCTTGAAATCAGGGAGATGGGTTCAAATTTTGTATATGACATTCATTAGCTATAGGATACAACAAAGATGTAAATGGCCAATAACTCTCTCTCCAGAAAAAAAGGACACGTTTTGATTAATATGTTTTTCTTCTCTTTAGACCAAAGCTTCTTAAATTGTGGGTCATGAACTTATATGGTATCACACAACTGAATATGGGGGTCATGAAATTATGAGTTATTATGTTTGATTTGTATACCCATTTTATATACTTATATACTCAGGTATATAGGTATATAAATTTCTCAGGTGAAAAGGAGCATGAGCAGAAAAAGTTTAAGAAGCCCTGGCGTGGACCATCAACAAAGCAATAAAATCAAACTTTGGTTTGTAGTTTGCCTATTTTTGAGGAGTAAATGCTCACACAGAAAACTTAATAATTGGGATTCTCCCCAGTCTTTTGAGCTGGCCTTAGCACTTCCCTGGATTCCCTAGCTCCCACACTGCATTTACTATTTGCCAAGTTATAAATGGAAGGAAATTCTCCTTGATTATATTTTTCTTCATGTTACAGGTTGCTCAGGAGGGCCCCTTTCAGAGGAAGGCAGAAACCTCTCACGCCTAATGAAGGACCCCAAACCATCCCAGCCTTCCCCTTCTTCTGTCCCCATCTTACTGTTTTCTTGTCCTGAATGAGCAGCTGCACACCCATGTCAGCCTTCATGCAAGCCCTACTTCCATTGTAAACCAGATAGCTCCCAGTCTGAGGGGCTGATGGCTGAGGAGCAAGGGTTGGCCCCATGGTTGTGTTGGTAGATGAAGTTGTGGTGGTGACGTGGTGTGTGGTTGCAGTGTGGAGAGCCTGGGTGGTCTTTCCTTTGGCTGAGGTTGCGGTCCAAGATGTTGTCAGGGAAGTCTGTTTATTGGAGGAGGTCGTTTGTGCAGTGATTCTCAAGGTTGTGGGACTAACTATTGACTGGGTTGCCATGGTCATCTGGGTGATGGATGGGCTTGACCATCCTGGGCTGGGAGTGGTGGTGGATGATGCAGCAGAAGTACCAGGATTGATAGTGCTGGTGGTTTGAGGGGCCATGGTCTTCTGGGTGATGGATGGGCTTGACCATCCTGGGCTGGGGGTGGTGGTGGATGACCCAGCAGGAGCCGGAGTGTCTGTATCTGTGGTTTGGGTTTGGGGACTGTCTTGGGGGACCTTTGTGGCGACATCAGTGAAGGTTGTTGGACCAGCTGGCTGTGTGCTTGCCCCCGGCGACTGGGTGGCCATGGACATTGTTTTCAGGGTTGCCTGGGTTGTTTGCCAACTGGAGGCAGTGGCGTGGCCTTCTGTTGATCCCATTTGGATAGTGTCTTGGGGGGTATGGCTGGTTGTGTTTATGAGGGAAGTTTCTGTGGTGACTTGGACAGATGTTTTTGGGGATCTTGTGACATCGACCAATTTCCAATTCATTATACCACTGTAGTAGCTCAAAATTGCTGCAAATAAGGAAATGGATGGGTTAGAAGTTGATCATTGATCTGGGGCTAGGTATCTGATCCAATCGTTTTATTTTACAGTTTGGTAAACTGAGGCCCATAGAGGCAATGTATCTTACCTAAAATCACATGGGTGACCTGGATTGGAACTCAGACTTGTTATTCTAAATTCACTGTTTTTCCCCCCATGGTATTGTCATGTGATTTTACCCCCACTACCACTAAAGATTTTATAAAACAATAATTTGGCTAAATTTTGAAGTCTTGGGCTCTCCCCTTTCCCCCTTCCCCAACAGAGTCACTCTCTCCACAGCACACCTGAAACGTGACGCACAAACATTGCTCTCTGGGCTCACTTATTGAAAGATCCACCGGGAACAGATGGACTAATGTAGGTTCTATGGACAATGGGACCAGCAGAAATGGCTGAGGTGCTGAGTTCCTTGTCAAGAATCCCAGCCTTAATCAGAACACTATTCTTGGGGAAAACCAGATGCTCTTGGTAAGTTTCCTGGAGGACACTTTATGAAGATTGGGGATGCCCATCATGAATTCATTACCTTTGCTAAATGAACAAGAGGGGGATGTTGGTTGGAAACATCAGCTTTATGTGGATTTGACAGATGAGGAAGCTGTGGCTGAGAGGTTAAATGATTTCTCAGGATCTCGTAGATAGTGTCTGAGACAAGATGTGAGCTCATGCTTTCCCAACTCCAAGACTAGCTTTGCCCATACATATTTAACCCTACATAAAATAATTGCAAAATAGTCTGAGGAGGATGCTAGTAGTTGGGAGGAGCAGGGAAGGCTTCATGGAGAACTTGAGCTGAGCTGAGTTTTGAAGAGAAGAAGGGATTATGAGATGGAGAGGAGAAAGACAATGCAAAGACTTGGGCACAGAAGGCAAGAAGCCAGTCTGGCTGGGCTCCAGAGTGTGAGAAGGGAGTAACATAGAAAAAGGCTGGAAAGTTACATTGGGGCCAGGTGGCAAAAACCCTCTTATTTTTTTCTGCTGCTTTGTCCCAAAGGGCAGGTTCCTAAATACATTTCTGAACAAAGGGACCTGCTGGTTTGTACTACAAAGCTCTCAGATTTACATACACTTCCCATAATCTTTAGCAGCTTCTCTTATAGGAACGGGATCCATAACTACATTAAGAAACATAAATTGAATTTCTCTTTCTGCTGCTTCCAAATTCTTACTTCCACGAAGGCCATTCTTTAAGTCTTGCATACATTGTGGTTTTAAATCACAATGATACTTGTGATTTCTCCAAGTATTTCTCCTTAGCTTTGAAGCTATTGAATGATCTATTAGACTCCTGCCAATAAGAGATCGCCTCATGGCCTGCTAATATTATGACAAGTGGAGCAGAACTCTTGATGCTGTTAGACTGAGGAAAAGCATTTTCCCATATCATCCCACTTAATAATTGCTACACTCTTTGGAGTGAAGATGTCGTTTTTCTTTTTCTGAACAATGTGAATCAAGATAATGAGGATGATATATTCTATCTCCTCTTCTTGTTAATACTAACTAGCTTGATGATAGTCAGGGTTCTTTCTATTTAAATCTGACTTTTTAGATCAATTTAAAGTTTCTTTATGGGAATGCACTATGATTTCTCTACACTATCACTACAAAAGTTGGCGACCAAATTGTGGTCTTCTAATATGCCCCAGGATTCCCACAAAGTGTCATTTTGATTATTCCCAATAGACTTACAGAGATTGAATGGATGAGATTTGAGACTAACTGTGAAAGACCCAGAGGATGGCCCTGGGATGGCTAGATGGCTCAAGGGATAGAGGACCAGCCCTGGAGTCAGGAGGACCTGAATTCAAATCCAATCTCAGACACTTGACACTAACTCTGTGACCCCAATTGCTTTTCAAAAAACCCAAACCAACAAATAAATAAATGTTTATATATAAATATAAATAATATAAATATAAAATGATATAAACAAATAAATACAAAATAAAAAACAGCAAAACATAAACAAATAAACTGTCCTGCAGATATGGTGGTGGCTTCTTTTAAATATTGAGAATCGAAATTGAATGCTCACTGCCAAATTTTATGAGGAAATAGCTTCTCCTTTGGATCATATGGATGCTGAGATCTTTGCTGACTCCAGCTTCATGACTCTGTGATCTTAGAGATTTTATTAAATTCAAATCAGCAAGTTTTTATTAAGCATGTTTATGTGCCAAATACCAGACTACAAGATATTGTGACAGTGTAGACAAACATAAAACAGCTCCTGCTTTTAGGCAGGGGGTGCGAGGAGGTACTAGGGGGAAGGATTCACACACACGGAGAAATTGATACCAAAATGTATGCAGAATAAATGCAAAATAAATAGAAAATAAATACAAAGTGGTATGGGAAGCTGGGCATTCATAACTGCAGGATTAGGAAAGGCACCTTGAAGAGGGGTGAGGGAACTAAAGGCCCCAGGATTCCTTCCATGCATCTCAACAGCTCTGAGGTGCTCAAACCAAGGTTTACTCACCTTGGTTAAGCAGTGGCTCAGGTCCTTGGCTGGTGGGCTCTCTCTCAGTGTGCCAGCCAACCTGGGCACCCACATCAAGTCAAGTCATTTGTTAAGCACCTACTATATGCCAGGCACTGGGCTAAATGATGGGGAGAGAGAGACAGACAGACAGACAGAGACACAGAGAGAGAGAGACAGAGAAACAGAGACAAAGACAGAGACAGAGACAGACAGAGACAGAGAGAGACACACATACAAAGAGAGAGAAAGAGACAGAGAGAGAGAGAGGAAGAGGAGAAGAAGGAGGAGGAGGAAGAGGAGGAGGAGGAGGAGGAGGAGGAAGAGGAGGAAGATGAAGAGGAGGAGGAGGGAGAGAAAGAGCTATGTATGGAGGAATTTTCCACTATCAAGATTCTCCACACTGATGAAATCTCAGGCCATAGGAGTCGGAATGGACCTTGGAAGCCTTTGACCTATTTACAGATGCAAAAACTGAGGACCAGAGGGGAATCTTCAGTTCACAAGCTTGTAGATGCAGAGCTAGAAAGTACATTCAAAGCCATCTAGTCCAAAACTGTTATTTTATAGATGAGAAACAGACCCAGAGAGTTAGTGCCCAAGTCACTCATACATGTAGTAAAGGGGCAGATCATAGTTTCAGATCTGAGAGGGACCTTAGGGGTCATTTAATCCAACCCCTTATTTTACAGACAGGGAAACTGAGGACCAAAGAAATTAGGTTATTTGCCAGGGTCCCCGAAATGGCAAATGATAGATAGTAAGTGATTAAGTTAGATTAAGTGATTAGTAAATTAGATTCAGAACAATAACCTTTTTTCCCAGGGCACCTCCCCGTCTCCAAACCACCCACCCAACCAACTCAACTGCTATTTATTTCTTTGCTACCAAGACTTCTAACCTAAAGTTTGGGGAAACTGGCAAAAAGAGGGGGCTGAAGAAACTGACATGCCGAAGATCCCCAGGTCCAGGCTAACTTCTCCGGCCCCCTGATCCCCTTCTTCTTACCCAGATGACCCATTAAGCTGTCCTGGACCCATTTCATGTGGTACCATTTCTGTCTGTCGAGTTAGCCAAATAGTACCTGCTCTTCCTAATTTACAGGATTGTCAGGGAAGAAAAGATGAGGATCCAGGAGAAAATGCAATGAGAAACCTCTCAGGGCTCCAGCGCATCCTTCCTGAGAGGCAGAGAGCTTAGAGCAGAATGGAGGCTCAGTGACATGACTGCACAAGTCAAGCCACAGAGGACAATTGAGGCTGATTTGGAAGGGGCTTTGGAGACTCTTACTGCAGAGGAGTCACCTTCCTCCCCATCCTATCTAGCCATCCAGCCTGACACCATCCTTTTGCCTCCTCCCATCTCTTGCACCAAGACAGTCTTTAAATCAACAGCGCCATTACTTCCAGAAAGAGCATGTTAAGCCATCTGCTCCCCACATCCGTGACTCCCCAGACCAAAGCTTCCTTCTCTGGCCACTCCCAGCCACATGCATTGTCTTCCCTGTTAGGATGCAAGCTTTGTGAGAGCAGGCTCTCTGGGTATCCATAACCACGTCCTACACTTAGTGAGCACTTAATGAAAACTTCCCCAAAGTCACCCAGGTAGTACGCAGCAGAGCTGGGCATCTGAATCAAAAAGAAGCAGCCTTTCCACTCTGTTAGTGAGTATCTCTGCCTTGGTTTGGTCACAAGCGTACAGGATCATAGTTCTCACTGAGAAATGGAAGGGAATATGTGCAATGATAACTATGAAAGGTTCAGTTCTTCTCAGTGATTTCTAGAGGAGAACCAGACGTCCATGAAGTAAGTAAGTGGCAGAGCTGGGATTTGACCCCAAGTCCTCTCATTCCAAAATCAGTGGTTTTGTCCCCAGTGTACCCCATTGCCTCTAGCACTTGCAGGAGCTAGTAGGAGAATGTCTGAATTACCTATTTTATGTATATATATATAACATATATATAATATATTATATAATACATAATATATCATATTATATATGTTACATATTATTATATTATATTATAGATGTATAATTATATTATATGTATATATAATATATACACATAGAAATATACATATCTCTATCTATGTTGTCAGGGTCTGTGTAACTCACCGGCAGAGAAGGTAAGAACTATCAGCGCTACTAATGCTCTCTTCATGACTGCCTGGGCTGGATGGTCCTGGGATGGCTGCAAAGAAAGTTCACTGCTTCTGCCTCTCCTGGCTTCCTCTAGTTAAACACTTTGAACCACACACATTGTGTTCCTGAGAATCACGTGAGCTCGAGGAGGAAGAACCAGTATTAGTCCTGGGTATTTGTAGTAGCTGATGAAAGTGAAAGAGGCCTATGGATTTTTCTAGGGCCTCCTCTTAAATCAGAAACCACAGCCAGTGGGGTCAAGGACTTCTCCATGGCTCTTGGGGAACAGAACCTGCTTTTCATACATGATTTGAGTATTTGCAAAGGATGACAGACTCATGGCTCCCAGAAATTCAAGCACCTGAGCTAAGTACTGAGTTGCAGGAGCTAGACTGGGGCCCCACCAGCTTCCTTCTCACTTACCACAGGCCCCCTTCTTCTAAAAGGCCCTTATAATGCATCTCCACCCTCCTGGAGGACATTGGGAACTAGAACCAGGACAGGATGGCTCCCAGAGGGACATAAGATTCTTAAAACTCTGAGGATCCATTGCTCCTTGGTGACATCCTGTGATCTTGGGTGAGACATTTAGACCACCAGGTCCCAGCTTCTTCCTCAACAAAAATGGAGAAAGCATCAATGACTTAACATACTGCCTTTTCAGCGGGAAGAAGGAACCCCAATTTTGAGGGCACACAGATCACATTTGTCAATGCTGCTAAGTCAATGAATAGCTAGCCAGCCTATTGAAGGATAACAGTTCTCTTTTCTTTTTTAGCTGAGGCAATTGGGGTTAAATGACTTGCCCAGGGTCACACAGCTAGGAAGTGTTAAGTGTCAGGCCAGATTTGAACTCAGGTTCTCCTGACTTCAGGAGCTCTATCCACTGCACCATCTAGCTGCCCTCAGGATAACAGTTCTTGAGGGACTGGTTGTGAATGGAATCTTATGTGATAACATCAAAGAAAAAGACATTAAAGATGGGCAAAAGGTCTGTACTGGAAAAAGAAGAAGGGAGAAGTATAAGGGGAAATTAGTTCAATGAAGAAGTGCAAAAGATCTACTACAATGGAGGGAAAGAAGGGAGAGGGATGAGCATTATCTGAAGTTTGATCTCATCAGTTTTGGCTCTAAAAGGGAATAATTTATCCATTCAGTTGTCTATAGAAATTTATCTAATCCTATAAAGAAGGAGGAGATAGAGGAAAAGAAAAGGGAGGGATAAGATAGAAGGAAGGGTGGAAAAAAGGTAAGAGAAGGGGGAATGGGTTGATAGAAGATAATGTATTAGGTGGAATAAAACATTGCTAAGAGAAGGGGGACAGATGATAGGAGATAAGGTAGAAGGTGGGATGGGTAAAAAAAAACACATGACTAAGGACAAGGTAGAAAGAAAACAAAAGTATATACAGGGAGAAAATTGGATGGAGTGAAATACAGAGCTGGTAATCATAACTGTTAATGTGAATGGGATAAACTCTCCCATAAAATGGAAGCAAATAGCAGAGTGGATTAAAAAAGCAGAATCCTACCAAAAGGAAAAAAAAAAAGATGACCACTTGATCAAAGGATATAAACAGACAGTTTTCAGATAATGAAATTAAAACCATCTATAGTCATATAAAAAATGCTCTATGGGCAGCTAGGTGGCAGAGTGGATAGAGCACCAGCTCTGAAGTTAGGAGGACCTGCATTCAAATCTGGCCTCAGACACTTAATACTTCCTAGCTGTGTGATGCTGGGCAAGTCATTTAACTCCAATTACCTCAATAAAAAAAGCAAAAAAAAATGCTCTAAATTGCTATTGATCAGAGAAATGCAAATTAAGACAACTCTGAGGTACCACTATACACCTGTCAGATTGGCCAAGGTGACAAGAAAAGATAATGATGAATTTTGAAGGGGATGCGGGAAAATTGGGACACTGATACTTGTTGGTGGAATTGTGAACAGATCCAGCCATTCTGGAGAGCAATTTGGAACTATGCTCAAAAAGTTATCAAACTGTGCATACCCTTTGACCCAGCAGTGTTTCTATTGGGCTTATATCCCAAAGAGATCTTAGAGGAGGGAAAGGGCCCCACATGTGCAAGAATGTTGGTGGCAGCCCTTTTTGTAGTGGCTAGAAACTGGAAACTGAATGGATGCCCATCAATTGGAGAGTGGCTGAATACATTATGGTATATGAATGTTATGGAATATTATTGCTCTGTAAGAAATGACCAGCAGGATGATTTCAGAGAGGCCTGGAGAGACTTGCATGGACGGATGCTGAGTGAAATGAGCAGAACCAGGAGATTGTTATACACGACAACAAGACTATATGATGTGGGGCAGCTAGGTGGTGCAGTGGATAGCGCACCAGCCCTGAAGTCAGGAGGACCTGAGTTCAAATCTGGTCTCAGACACTTAACAATCCCTAGCTGTGTTACCCTGGGCAAGTAACAACCTCAATTGCCTCAGGAAAAAAAACCATAAGACTATATGATGATCAGTTATGATGGACATGGCTCTCTTCAACAATGAGATGATTCAAACCAGTTCCAGTTGTTCAGTGATGAAGAGAGCCATCCACACCCAGAGAGAGAGATGTGGGAACTGAGTGTGGATCACAACATAGCATTTTCACTCTTTCTGTTGTTGTTTGCTTGCATTTTGTTTTCTTTCTCCTTTTTTTCCTTTTTGATCTGATTTTTCTTGTGCAGCAAGATAATTGTATAAATATGTATACATATATTGGATTTAACATATATTTTAAACATACTTAACATAGATTACTTGCCATCTAGGGGAGGGAGTGGGGAGAAGGGAGAGAAAAATTTGGAACATAAGGTTTTGCAAGGATCACTGTTGAAAAATTATCCATGCATATGTTTTGAAAATAAAAAGTTGTCATAAAAAAGTTTCTGAAGGAGTCTGTTCAATGATCAAGCAAATATTTGCTACGGACCTACTATGTTGGCTCTCCTGTAGGTCACTTATAGCAAATGGCAAGTTGGTGAACCTCTTTTCCAAGTCCTGATCATGGGATTAGAGGTCAGGAACTGGAAGGGACATTCAATGTCATCTAGTCCAACTCCCACATTTTACAGAAGAGGAAATCTGGCCATGACCACAGTAGCAATCATGGCCCAGGACCTGTGACTACGAATCCTGCCCTCTTTCCGTCATATTTCATTGCTTCTTTAAGTGCTTCAGTTTTCTTTAACTTAAGAATGATATAAAGATTTTTACTTTCTTTTATTTTGATTTTTCCATTTAATATTTCATTTTTTCCAATTATGTGTGAAGATAGTTTTCAACATTCATCTTTGTAAGATTTTTGTAAAATTTTTCTCCCTTCTTTACCTCCCTCCCCAAGATAGCAAGCAATCTGTGATAGGTTATATATGTACAACAATTTTAAACATTTCCATATTACTCATGTAGTGGAAAAAAAGACTCAGAACGAAAGGGGAAAAACCTTGAGAAACAAAAAACAAAAGAAAAGTTAAGTAGTATGCTTTTATCTGCATTCAGATTCCATGGCTTTTTCTCTGGATGTGGTCAGCATTTTCCATCAGGAGTTTTTGGGAATTGTTTTGGATTATTGCATTGTTCAGAAGAGCTAAGTCTTACAGTTGATCATCACACAACATTTCTGTCACTGTGTAAAATGGAATTTTACTTTCTTAAATAAGATTATAATGTTTAACCAGTATACTTATTTTAAATATGCAGTAATTGGAATTAGACCAACATGATAAATTTAAAATGTTTTTGCAAAAACAAAATGTAATGAAAGAGCTAGATACTCTATTTTGGAATTGACCTTTTAATTAATGCCAGTATTTTGTAAAGAGCTGCAAGGGACTCCCCACCTAGTTTGTAAACACAGTGACACAGATAGTCCTTGTTGTGAGAAGACTGGCAAAAGCCCCAGTGTTGTCAGTGGGAGTTTTATGGGCAGAAGAGATGTTGAGCCAAAGAGCTTGTGTGGGTGAGTGTTATTGACTCAGGATATGTCTGCCCCATTTCACTGCCTCATCAACCACTTCAGAAAGCTCTCCTGGAAATCAAAGCCAGATGCTGGTTTAAGAAGCCCAGTTCCTCCGTCGTCCCCTCTTCCAGAGGATCCTGAGGGTTTAAACAGAGAAGCTCATACTTAATATCTTCCAGGATATTCCACTTCCTACAGCTACTGAGATCTAGGACTGAGCTCTGGCTCATAATGACAAGCAGAGCACCTTTGCTAGGGCACGAATAGGACCTTCTACTGGGCTGATGCTTTGGAGGCGTTTCTAGGATACTAGCACATCCTTCTATATTTTTTTTTGTTTTTATGTCATCTTTATTTATTTTTTAAATAATAGGTTTTTATTTTCAAAATACATGCAAAGATACCCTTCTATTGGGCTTATATCCCAAAGAGATCCTAAAGGAGGGAAAGGGACCCCCCACATGTGCAAGAATGTTTGTGGCAGCCCTTTTTGTAGTGACTAGAAACTGGAAACTGAATGGATGCCCATCAATCGGAGAGTGGCTGAATAAATTATGGTATATGAATGTTATGGAATATTATTGTTCTATAAGAAACGACCAGAAGGACGATTTCAGAGAGGCCTGGAGAGACTTGCATGAACTGATGCTGAGTGAAATGAGCAGAACCAGGAGATCATTATACATGGCAACAACAATACTATATGATGATCAATTCTGATGGACATAGCTCTCTTAAACAATGAGATGTTTCAAATCAGTTCCAGTTGTTCAGTGATGAAGAAAGCCATATACACCCAGAGAGAGGGATATGAAATGTGGACCACAACATAGCATTTTCATGCTTTCTGTTGATGTTTGCTTGCATTTTGCTTTCCTTCTCAGGTTTTTTTTTTCTTGTAGATCCGATTTTTCTTGTATAGCAAGATAACTGTATAAATATGTATATATATATATATATATTCGATTTATCATGTATTTTAACATAATTAACATGTATTAGACTTCCTGCCATCTGGGGGAGGGGTGGGAGGGAAGGAGGGCATAATTTATAACAGAAGGTTTTACAGAGGTCAATGTTGAAAAATTACCCATGCTTATGTTTTGCAAATAAAAAGCTTTTATATATATATATATATATGTATATATGCAAAGATAATTTCAACATTCATCCATGCAAAACCTTGTGTCCATTTTTTTTCTCCCTCCTTTCCTCCCAGCCCCTTCCCTAGATGACAAATAATCTATTAAACATGTCGCACATCCTTCTGTATCAGAGCTGACATCTGGGGCCCTCTAGTAGGATGTAGGTGACATTACAAAGGACCACAACCAGAGGATGCTTAGGGGAACTGAGGCAAGTTCCTTCCCCAAGGAGGCAGGCAATCCTAAATATTTGTTTGCTGTCGAAGTGACTTCTCTGTTTCTGTCTATCACTGTTTTCATTCAACAATATTTTTGCTGTCTAACTACAAATAAGACACTGAATAATATTTAGAATTGCACAAACCAGGGTCATAGGAGTAAAGAAGAGAATGGCATTTGTGAAACACAGCAACTGTGCTGTGTCAAATACTTTATAAATATCTCCTTTGAGCTTTACAGCAGCCCTATGAGGTAAGTGCTCTTATTATCCCCATTTTATAGTTGAAGTAATTGAGGTAGAAGCTAACTGATTTGCTCAGTCAGTGTCTAAGTAATTGGATTTAAATCCAGATTTCCTGATTTGAGGCTAAATATTCCATTCACTACTCTATAGGATCACAGATTTGGAGCTGAAAGTGATGTTAGAGTCCATAAAGACCAATCCCTTTATGACAGAAATCATGGAAGGCACTGGGTCTGGGTAGATAGAACCTTGGACTTAGCAGAAAGAGCAGAAACTTGCTTTAGACACAGACTAGCTCAGGGACTCTGAGTAAATAACCTCAATGCCTCAGTTTTCTCATCTGTAAAAATGAGAGTATTGAGAAATTGAGATCCCAACCATTCTGGAGAGCAATTTGGAGCTATGCTCAAAAAGTTATCACACTGTGCATACCCTTTGACCCAGTAGTGTTTCTATTGGGCCTATATCCCAAAGAGATCTTAAAGGAAGGAAAGGGCCCCACATGTGCAAGACCCTTTTTGTAGTGGCTAGAAACTGGAAACTGAAGGGATGCCCATAAACTGGAGAATGGCTGAATAAATTATGGTATATGAATGTTATGGAATATTATTGCTCTGTAAGAAACGACCAGCAGGATGATTTCAGAGAGGCCTGGAGAGACTTGCATGAACTGATGCTGAGTGAAATGAGCAGAACCAGGAGATCATTATACACGGCAACAACAAGACTATATGATGATCAATTTTGATGGACATGGCTCTCTTCAACAATGAAATGTTTCAAACCAGTTCCAGTTGTTCAGTGATGAAGAAAACCATGTACACCCAGAGAGAGGCCTGTGGGAACTGAGTGTGGACCACAACACAGCATTTTCACACTTTCTGTGAAT
The DNA here is from genome assembly GCA_023553655.1 of Myrmecobius fasciatus. Classification (NCBI taxonomy): domain Eukaryota; kingdom Metazoa; phylum Chordata; class Mammalia; order Dasyuromorphia; family Myrmecobiidae; genus Myrmecobius; species Myrmecobius fasciatus. Next base: position 108,795 of record JAJPUD010000374.1, on the reverse strand, counting down.
ATTTCCTTGCATTTTGTTTTCCTTCTTAGGTTGTTTTTTTCTCTTTCTAGATACGATTTTTTTGTGCAGCAAGATAACTGTATAGATATGTATACATATATTGGATTTGTCATATAATTTAACATATTTAACATGTATTAGACTACCTGCCATCTGGGAGAGGGGATGGGGAGGGGAAGGAGGGAAAAATTTGGAACAGAAAGTTTTGCAAGGGAGAGGAAGGGGACATGCTCAAGTTTGCACAGATAGCAGCTGGTAGAGCTGGGATTCAGACCTGTATCATAGGATCATAGGAATAATCAAGAAGCAATAAACCCAAGACAGAGTTTGAAATCTGCACTGTTTCTATCAGCTATGTGACTTCAAAGATATGGGCTGCTATTGGGATAGTGGGTAAGCTTGAGATTTCATTGGTGTAGAGATCTCCCAGGTGAGGAAACTCCCTTTGCCAATACAGATTGGCACTTTCTCTGCAACTTCTTGTCTTAATTGCTTAGAGCTCCAATAAATTAAGTGTATGGTCAGTATGGGTCAGGATCTGGACTTGAAACCACATATTTATGACTCTTTACCACACAATTTACTCCCAATCATTTCTTTCTTTCTTTTTTAGTTCTCCCCTCCCATTCCATAGTTTTATCTTTTCCAATTACATGTAAAAATAGTTTTCAACATTCACTTTTATAAGATTTTGAGTTCCAAATTTTTTCTCCCTCTCTCTTCCTTCCTCTCTTCCCAAGACAGCAAGCAATCTAATATAGGTTTTACATGTACAATCATATAATTATTTTTAAAAGCCTTTTTAAAATTTATATTTCCTTATGATATTTTCATTAAGGATACTCCTGAAACATGTGTGGGTCATTTTCATACAGATTTTATAAAGATGAGAAAGTGGGCCTATAGTTACTGGTGCTATTTCAATTGCCTTTTCTAGGGAATGATATCGTGGAAGGACAAAGTTTCTGAAGAAGCAAAATTACAGGTCACATCAGAGGCAAATAAGAGTTGTTTGGTGAGGGATAATGAGGTTATATATGTTAACCTCAGTGAAAAATTACACTTGGGTTTGTTGGAGCCAATTTGAATTAACTGGAGACAATCCATTGTTTTCAGTGTGAGCATTTATACTTCAGAAATTGACAAACGTGACAAATCAGGGCTTGATTTATTGTTTTGTTGATTGTTTAGACTTCAGAAGATACAGAAAACATTAATGATGCAGACTGAATTAAAAAATCTGATGTGTGTATGTTTTTTTTTTACCCAAGCTGGTTGTTAAATATTTATTAACATATTCTTGTTTACCTGATTGGCAGCTTAAGAAAGAGATGCTAAATACAAAGGTGGGAACCAGATTAAAATATCAGTGGGAAATATTTAACAAAATAAATAGAAATACAATGAAACATAGATAACATAGCCACATATTGACTTAGAAAACCACAGATTAATATTATAAATGTGTATTGTATTTTATTTATTTTGTTAAATATTTCCCAATTGCAATTTAATTTGGTTGGGCAAATCTGTGATGAAGTTCCTTCCTTCCTT
>JAJPUD010000374.1:56350-84700 GCA_023553655.1 Myrmecobius fasciatus | reverse complement strand
TTTTTCCATCCATCCATCCACCCATCTATCCATCCATCTGCATCTCTCACCACCAACTCAGCAGCATTGCCTGGAGGCTGCCCCGAAGCTGTGCTGGGAACTGCAGGTGACAGCATGGGGAGGGGAGGGGTCATCCAGTACCTTTGGTAGGGCCGGTGGGGGTAGGAGCCGTGGTGCCAAGGGAGGAGGCAAGGGAGAAGCGCCTGGTGACATCTTTCTCTTTAGCCTCAGGATCTAGTAGAACAAGCAGAGAGACAGGGTTAGCTGCCAGGAAGTGGTGCTTGGGTACAGGGAGGATGCTTGGGGAGAAGATGAGGTTTTGGGGTCTTCCCTAAGCCAATCATTCTCGTGAGAACAGTCCAGGAAATGAGACACTCATAAAGATGATGATGGTGAGAACCACATCAATGTACATTTCTCTAGTGCTCTGTAACACGTTGTTTCCTCAGACCTTCATAGCAGCACTTAGGTGCTGTAGGTATTAAATTTCCCCCATTTTACAGTAGAAAAAACTAAGGTCCAGAGAGATGTAGTGGCCTGCCCAGTTAGGAAATGTCTGAGACTGGATTTGAACCCAGATCTTCTTGATTTTAAGGTCATTCTGTCTTCCTTCTGGTCCCCCATCCATGAGTATCCTTCTCCTGCTACCTTGCATTCAAGTACTTTGTATGTAACTATATTTAGCAAATATATTTGTGATATACATATTTTCATATGTCCTTGTTTTCTTCTCCATTGGGATGGAAACTCCTCTGGAACAGGACTTTAAAGGACATTCTTTGTCCTTGTATGCCCGGAGTCTAGCACAGTGCTCGGGACCCAAAGGTGGTACCTAGTGAATAATTAATGTGATTTTTCTTAGATAATCTTCTCTGCCTGGTGAGAGTCCAGGTTGGAAATGGGAGGTGGGTCCTGTACAAATAAAAATCAGACACTCACTATCTGTGTGACTCTGGATAAGTCACTTCACCTGTTTGCCTCAGTTTCCTCATCTGTAAAATGGGGATACCTCCCAGGGTTGTCATAAGGATCAAATGGCACATAGTAGCACTATGTAAATGCTAGCTATTATTATTTTCCATAGGCAGAGGGCCAGTAAAACAGAATAAAATGTTGGAACTAGAAGGGACTTTCAGGGTAGGCCATGAAGTTGTGGGAATTCCCAACTCAAAGGGGACTTTGATTTCAAGTCAATTTCAGGGGGGAAAGGGACCAGATCTGTGATTTCATTATTGATATGGGGGATTCCCGATGGAAATTTGCTTTCCCAATATAGCTAATGGAGTCTCTGCAAGTGATAGTGCCTGGAGCATTAGCTCAGGGTCACAATGGCAGGTCTTGGCTCCTGGCAGGGCCCAGCTCATCCCAATGGGAGTCCACGGGCTCCCTCACCCCCTTTCCTCCCTCTGTATCCCCTTCGCCCTGCTGTCTAAACGTTTGCTTCTCCTTGGAAGGCTTGCTCAATTCCTGCTCTGAACAAAGAGACCGAGGACTCCGTGGGCTCCAGAAGCTGCAAGTCTGGCAGGGTTCCATCCTTGAAGCTCTCCAACCCGGGAGAGAGACCGTGATTTCCCAGGCACAAAGTGGGCCCTCGCTAAAGGCATGTGGGACTGAATAAATTAAAAATCTCCCAACTATCTAGGGGCAGAGCTGGACTGAGCTCTAGTCTGGACTAGGGTCCTCTGCTCTGTTTACCTCTGTGCCAGGAGGACAGGATTAGGGTACGAAGGGCAAAGAAAGCCCTCTGAATAAAGAGAAAAATCACCAAAAACAGAAAACTCCTGCAGAATAAGCCAGAACAAATTCTAGGTCTAGCCACAACCTGTCCATTATCTTTAAGTCTAAGTATTCTGAGAGGGAAGGCACCTTCTATGTCCCAGACACATTTTAGCTCCTCACGCTATTCTGGGAAGGAGCTACTATTACATCCCTACTTTAGTGTTGGGGAAACTGAGGCAGGCAGGTAAAGTGACTTGTCCAGGGTCCCATAGCTAGGATGTGTCTGAGGCTGGATTTGAACGTGGGTACCGACTCCAAGCCCGGCCACTGAGCCACCTGAAGGAGATGCAGCAATCCGGGGCCACTGACTGACTGGTGGGGCTAGCTGGCCAGAGCTCGGCGTTTCACTTTCCAAGTACTTCATCAGTTAGAGTTCACGGAAAAAGACGTCGCCTTCTGATCCATCTCTTCTTCCCCTCCTCATGATATTGTGCTTCTCAAGTCTTTAGAAAAAGTCACATGTGCAGAGTTTTGCTTTGTTGGGTTTTTTTTCCTTTAAAAGCAAACAAAAACAGGCCCCCTCCCAAAACAAAATTGCTACCAAAAAGCAAAAGGAGCACGGTCGTTAGCCATGATCCCTGCCTCACTGGGCACTGGGTGACTCCGAGGATCCCCAAGGGGAAAGTCCGAGGAAGAACGAAGCTCACGGGACCGTGGGCAGGACCCAGAAGAGACCCCCAGATGGCATCCTGCCAAACAGCCGGCCCTTCTCCTCGGCGCACAGGGTCCTGTATGTGTTTCTGAGGGAGCGGGGCTGAGCTGAAGCCCTGACTTTGATTTCAATGCCCACATCGGGGAGAAGCTAGAGATAATAGTTAGCAGGGCCTGTACCAAGCCCGATGCACGGATGCATGTAAGGGAAACTAAGGCAAAACAGCATTATTTCCCTTAGCATTCTCAGATTAAAGCTTGCATGGGGAGGGACTCAGGATGACATCAAAGGAACTCCTACCATAACAAATTTAACAAGTGGTCATCCAGAAAACTTCCCGGCCCCTGCCGTTCTTGGATAGCTCAAATGCTGCAAGCTTTCCCCCAGATGGGAGCCCAAACTGGCCTTGGAGCTCCCACTTAAGCTGCAGGTTTGGCCCTCGGGGGCCAAGATCTGGGTCAGGGGAAGTTGGCTCAAGTCCCACCTGGGACTCTTAGTGTCTGTGATAGTGAGTGTCTGTCACTCCTGATCTCTGACTATAAATCCGTCATCAAGGACTTTAACTTGTGTATATATGCATGTGTGTGTGTGTATAAAATGTATGCATGTATATATAATAGACAATATATATTCATATATATTACATATGATATATAATATATGCATGTATATAGATATATGAAATACATATATGATATTTAATGTGTGCATGTGTGTGAATATATAATACACACATATATTCCCATATTATAGATATGTATATATGTATATGTAACATATATGTGTAGATATAGAACACAACATATTCATGTTATATGTACATGATATATGATGTGTGCATGCATGTAGTTATATATAAAATACACACATATATTCATAGATTATAGATATATAATATAGCTTGTATATATATAACACTAGTAAATCACTTAAATCTTTCTGTGCCTCAGTTTCCTCATCTGAAAAAGAAGGCACCCCTCGCTCTGGAAGGGGTGCCTTCTACCTACAGCACCTGAGTTTCTCCAAGGGGATCTATTTCATGCACCTTTCTCCTCCATCTTCCTTCCCCACTTTCCCCACTCCATTTCTGATGCTATTGCTGGAGATACTGGCTGAAGTACTGCAGCAGGAGAGAGAACCACATCCCCAAACACATGGACCTGGCACAGATGCCCATTGCAACTTCCAGGTGATAGTTACAAACTGCCTGCAGGCCAACATGTACCTGCCGGAGAAGCCTCAGGGGGCCTTAGGTCCACAATAAGGGCACCCAGAAGTTCAAACAACTAGACCCTTTCCCATAAACCTTCCTTCCTTGCCACATCTCCAGTGGAACAGTTTGGAAGGCTTGTCTCTGGAGGAAGTATCATTTTGATGAATGTTTCCTTTTGGAGGAGAGGGTAGTGACGTGAGAGTGTGGGGAGAGGGGAGAGAGCTATATGATAAAAATATCAAGCACAGTGGATTTCTGTTTACAGGTTGGGGATGAGGAAGAAGAAAGAAAGAAAGAAAGAAAGAAAGAAAGAAAGAAAGAAAGAAAGAAAGAAAGAAAGAAAGAAAGAAAGAAAGAAAGAAAGAGAAAGAATGAATGAAAGAATGAAAGAAAGGAAGGAAGGAAGGAAGGAAGGAAGGAAGAATGAAAGAAAGAAAAAAAGAAAAAGGAAAAGGAAAATAAAGAAAAAGAATGGGATCAATAAAAAAAAAACATTGTCTTGAGTGTCAGAAGATGGAATTTGTAGTTTGAACTCAGTTTGGCCACTTTATTATTGATGTGAGGAAACAAACATGTGTTAAGGATTTACTACATGCTAAGTACTTTATAAATATATAATTTGAGCTGCACAATAAGCTGGAAGGTAGGTGCTGTTATTATCCCCATTTTGCAGTTGAGGAAACTGAGGCAATCAGAGGTGAAGTGACTTGCCTGATGTCACACAGCTAGCAAGCATTTGAGGTCAGATTTGAATTCGGGTCCTCCTGACTCCAGACCTAGAACTCTGTCCACTTAGCTGCTTCCTAGGCTCAGAGATTTGCAGCTGGAAGACAATTTGGGAGCTCTCCATTTTGGAGCTGAGAAATCTGGAGCCCAATGAGGTTAAGTATTTCCCCACTAAACACAGCTAGATAGAAGCAGAGCTGGCTGGCAATCCAGGGCTGGAAAGCACTGCACTGCCTCTGTGGACTCTCAGCCTCCCTCCCTCCCTCCCTCCCTCCCTCCCTTCCCTCCTTCCTTCCTTCCTTCCTTCCTTCCTTCCTTCCTTCCTTCCTTCCTTCCTTCTTTATTCTATATTGAAAAAGGCAAAGTTAGAGTTGCTTTCATTGTAAAAAAAATCAATCTACAAATTGCTTGCTTTATACCTGGCACATGGGGATACCAGGAAGAGGCAGGGCAAGATGGTCCCCCAGGCTCTGCCTTTAGTCTACTTTCCCTATGAACTTTTCTTTGAGATCCCATCCACTGTTACGGCTCTCATCATAACCTCCATGCAATTAATGCTATTCCAGATTAACTTGCCAGTGATGTCCTGCCTGGTTCTTCCAACTGTCCACCATATATCTGCAGCATCTTGACCTTGAAGGTCACAGTAGCTCCTGAATAGAAAGGGCAGACTCTGGAGTCATGAGACCTGAGTTCAAATCCAGCCTCTAATGCTTACTATTCCATGTGAACAAGTCACATTTAATACTAACCATCAATGCAATCCACTAAGCTAGCTTAGCGACTATTTTAATTTGGATGCATAAACATTATTATTTTTTTCCCTTCTAAATCCCCATCAGGATTCTTGGTTTGTCCATTCAAGCCTGGACTTCAGCTTCCTTATCTGTTAAATAAGGTTGGAGCAGATGTCTTCCCTTCTTGCTCTAAGTCAGTGATCTTCCTCCAGCACCTGCTAATTCCTCTTCCTAAGTTCCTTTTTTTCTGCAGAAAGTGCAATCATCTCCCCAGTTACTTCTCATTAATTTTTTTCCCTTCCCTATTCTTTATCACTCTGAGAGATGAGATTTTTTGCCTTATTTTGCTGGTGAGCAGGCTTTCATGACACTTCATGGTCATCTCTTCATTCTTTTCCATTCCAATTCCCTTTTTCATATCTTTTATATGCCGTCTTTCTCTAATAGAATATAAGCTCCTTGAGGGCAGGACCTGGGCCAGATCAAAAAGCTATGAAAAAGATCCTACTAGTCTTCTAGCTAAACCTCAATCATTCTACAGATGAGGTAACCCAGGCCTAGAAAGGTGAAGGCTCTGCCTGAGGTCAGGCAGGCCAGGAGTTTCAGAGCTAGGATGTCTCCAAATCCAGCATCCTTCCTACCATACCACACGCCTTTCACCACTGAGCTGCCTGCCTTCCTCAGGACCCAAAGACAACCTCAGGAGGGTTTTGCATTTGTATCCCTAATATTCAGGATAGTTCCTGGCAGGGACCAAGCACTTTTCATAATTGTTTTCACTCAATTATTCATTGGGATCAATAGAAAAACCAACTCAATTTATATAGTATTTGAGGGTTTCTGCAAATATTGAATTTCAGAGTTGGAAGAAACCTCGGCAGCCATTCAAGCAAACAAGAATGTTTTCTATCATATGACTGACAAGAATTTGTCCAACCTTTGCTTCAAGACCTCCATGGAGGGGAAAGGGCCCCACACGTGCAAGAATGTTTGTGGCAGCCCTTTTTGTAGTGGCTAGAAACTGGAAACTGAAGGGATGCCCATCAATTGGAGAATGGCTGAACAAATTATGGTATATCAATGTCATGGAATATTATTGTTCTGTAAGAAACGACCAGCAGAATGATTTTAAAGAGGCCTGGAGAGACTTGCATGGACTGATGCTGAGTGAAATGAGCAGAACCAAGAGATCATTATACATTGCAACAACAAGACTATATGATGATCAATTCTGACGGATGTGGCTCTTTGATGATTCAGACCAGTTTCAATGGTCTTGTGATGAAGAGATGCATGTGTACCCAGAGAGAGACTGTGGGAAGTGAGTATGGTTCACAACATAACTTTCTCACTCTTTTTGTTGTTCGCTTGATTGCTTTTTTCTTTCTCATTTTTTTCCTTTTTGATCTGATTTTTCTTGTGCAGCATAATATTTGTGGAAATATACATAGAAGAATTGCATATGTTTAACATATATTGGATTACTTACCATCTAGAGGAGGAGGTGAAGGGAAGGGAAGGAAAAAATTTAGAGCACAAGATTTCATAAGGGTGAATGTTGAAAATTATCCATATATATATTTTGAAAATAAAAAGCTTTAATTAAAAAAAAAAAGACTTCCAATGAGAGGGGGAAACCAAGAGTTTTAAAATCTTTCTAGTTCCAAATCTATGGTCCAAAATCTCAGAATATTTTCATGTGGATGAGACTCAAAAGGTCATTGGATCATAGATCTGAGCCAGCAAAGACTTCTGAGGTTCGCCTCTCATTTCATAGAACAAGAGCCTGAGTCGGAGGAAGATCATATGTAAGATCATAGACCTGGAACTTAAAGGGATCTCAGTGGTCATCCAGTCCAAAGTGAAACTAAAAGATTACCCATTATAATCCATTATAATACCAAAGAAGTGATCCTCCAGTGTCACTTGAAGTGCTCTCAGGAAAGGTTCTCACCACTGACAGCTATTTTTTCCTGATACTGAGCCAAAATTGGCTCCTACTTTTCTTTTTTATCTCTCTCTTTCTCTTTCTCTCTCTCTTTCTCTCTTTCTTTCTTTTTTTTCTTTTTTCCTTCCTTCCTTCCTTTTTTCTTTTTTTCTCTTTCCTTTCTTTCTTCCTTCCTTCCTTCCTTGCTTGCTTCTCCTCTTCCTCCTTTTCTTCTTCTTCTTCTTCTTTTCTTCTTCATGAGAGTCTTTCAAATATCTAAAGATAATTATTATGTCTCTCTGAGTTTTCTCTTCTTCAGACTAAGCACACCCTTTCTTCAACTGATCCTTCACTGTCACAGACTCTACTATACTAGTTTCCCTGCTGTTGACACTATGGATTATTGATGACCTTCTAAAACAGTGATGACCTAGATCAGAAGGGTCAAACTAAGTCCAAAATTCTCCATTGTTCCTGGACCAGATTAAAATGCATTGGGAAATATTCAATAAAATAAAAATATAATACACCATAGATAATGTTAGTTCATGGACTTCAAATAAGTTGCAGGAATTCATTTGGCTTTGAGTTTGTTACTCCTGCCCTAGACTGATCACAAAACTCCAGCTGAAAGGACAGAATCCTTTCCCCATAGTGTTGATTTTTTTTTGGATGTCATAATACACTGTTCACTCATCTTGCTGCTGCTGTTGTTCAGTCATGTCTGACTCTTCATGATCCCATTTGGGATATTATTGGCAAAGGTACTAGAGTTTTTTGCCATTTCCTTCTTTAGCCCATTTTATAAATGAATAAATCGAGCAGATTAAGTGATCCCAGAGACACATAGTAAATCTCTGAGGTCAGATTTGAACTCAGATCCTCCTGATTCAGACCTAGAGCTCTATCTATTGTACCAGCTAGCTGCTCCCACTCATCCTGAGCTTGCAGTATATGATACTTTGGTTTTTTTTTCTTTTTGAATAAGTTACCTATCAAAGTCTCTCCATCTTATACTAGTGAAATTGATGGTTTGTGCCCAAGTGCTCCACTGGATTTCCTCTTACTTACTCAGCCCAGGGCTCTGGGACCATGATTCTATCAAGGCGTGGGTCACCAATATCTCCCAGTTTTGTGGCATCTTAAGTTTGAAAACATGGAGCATTTTAACTTGTCAAGTTCTTTTGGTGGTCAGAGACCACACAGTTCTACATCTCTGATGATCAAGGAGAGCTGGCCAGGACTAGAAGGAGGTGGTCCTGTAGAAAAAGATGCTGACTCTGAAGACATTCGGACTCTGACACTCACGACCCGTGTGATCTTGGGCAAGGTGAGGGATGTCTCGGTGCTGTTATCCTTTGCACTCGCTGAGCAATGCAGGTATGATAAAGCGTGTCATCTCTGCCTTATTCAAGTCATTGATAAAAACATCAGCAATAAACAGTTCAAGACCAAGAACAGATTCCAAGGGACTTCACGAGGGACCTCTACAAGCCAACTAGAACCATCTTGGATTGCTCTTTGGGTCCCGTCATTTGATTATTTCTCAATCCATCTCTCTAGGCCACCTCCCTTCATAGCATATGACTCTGATGTATGAATCTTTCAGATTCACAAAGTGTTTTCCTCACAATAGCCCTGTGAAAAAGGCACAGTAATTATGATTGACTTTGATTTACAAACCTTACAGTAATTTACAGAGTTTTCCTCACAACAACTCTGTGAGGAAGGCAATGTAAATATGATTGGCTTTGATCTACAAATCTTACAGTAATTTACAGTTTTCCTCACAGCCATCCTGTGAGGAAGGCAATGTAAATATGATCACCCCCATTTTACAAATGGGGAAACTGAGGCTGTGAAAAGTCAAGTATCAGAAATTCAGCCCAGATCTCTCGATTCTTGAGAGGACCGTGTCCACCTTGCCAGAGTGGGAATGTAGCATGGATGTATGTCAGATTAGCCATACCAAACACTGCACTTTTCACTGGACGGGAGGTAGGGAAAGGATGGAGCTGAGGAAGAATGGAGTGGGAGCCGGGGGAAACAGGATGGCAGCTGATGGGATGCGATGACCAGTTGGTTCGTCTTTTGTTTTACCTTTGGGTGGAGCGCGGCGGTTGGAAAGCCCTTGCAATGTGAATCGCTTTCTAGCAAGAGCTGAGCGCTCAAGGGGAAGGTTGGCAGAAGCATCAGCTAGGAGAGAGAGGCAGAGGGGAAAGAAATAAGGCAGGAAAGCGCAAATCGGGTAAGCTGGGGGGCCAGGGAGGGGCTTCAGCGGGAGAGCCTTCCAAGCTGATGGGGAACAGGCACACGTGCACAAATGCACAAACAAACCGTCTCCGTTTCAGATGAGGTTAAAAACTACGGGGGCACTGATCGACAGAAACGTGCAAAAGTCGGGGAAACGAGGCGAGTTACCTGCTGTCCAGAAAAGAAAGGGCAGAAAGAGAAAAGAAAAAGGAGGGGAAAAGAGGAGAGGGGAAAGGAGGAAAGAAACAACAGAATAGAGGTTTTTAATTTCCTCACTCTTTGAAAAGCTGAAAATACCATTTATGTAAATTAAAATAATTATTAACTGATATTTAAATGACACTTCTAGGTTTTCAAAACACTTTTTGGTCCCTTTAACAACTCTGATCCTATTTTTATCCCTCTCTGACACCTGTGGAAACTGAGGCTCCAGGAAGTTAGCTGATTTGTTCATAGTCACAAAGCTAGTAAACGGTCAATGCAATCCATTAAGCTACTTATGATCTAACCATGGGGAAAGCCAGATCATTCGGAATCATTAGGGGAACTCTTTGGCAAATTGCCAGTTTATTAATGACATGAAATACCTAATGAGTCCTACCTAAGTGAGGACTAGCGGAGACACTGAAAGAATCTGGCTCATTTTCCAACTCCTTCCATCCCCTGGGAAACAGGCAGAAGGTACCACCACTCAACCTTTACAAATGGATGCTCTGACTCGGCTTGCTCAGAGTTTAGCAGCAAGGAAACGAGGGGACTTGGGCCAGCAGTAGCTCTTTAGATGTAGCCCAGTGAATTATCCACATGTGATCATTTATTTATATTATATAGTACTAAATATATATTTATATATATAGTATAAAAATATAGTATTACATATATATATATATATATATATATATATATAATTTTTTTTTTTTGCTTAGACAATTGGGGTTAAGTGGCTTGCCCAGGGTCACACAGCTAGAAAGTGTTAAGTGTCTGAGGCTAGATTTGAACTCCAGTCCTCCTGACTTCAGGGTTGGAGTTCTAACCACCGCACTACCTAGCTGCCCAATTAACCTTTTTCTTAAAAATAAGCCTAAAGCGCTCTCTCCGGACCAGCCTCATAAGCACTATTCAGCCGTTTCAGTTGTGATCCTATCTTGGTTTGTTTGGGTTTTTTTTTTTTTTTTTTTTTTGGCAAAGACACTGACGTGGTTGGCCATTTCCTTCTCCAGCTCATTTTACAGATGAGGAAACTGAGGCAGAGAGGGTTAAGGGACTAGCCCAGGTCACATATCCAGTAAGGAGCTGAGGCGGGATGTGAATGACTTTGCTGACTCCAAGCTCAGCACTATCATGGTCCTGGCAATGGATAGGACGAATCTGGCTAAGCTCAGAGAACCTTATCAGGAAGTTTCTCATAAAGTGATGAAGATTTCTGCCTTAGCAAGTCTTGAAAATCCCCTCCCAAGTTACCGAGGGGAATCCCTCTTAGTGGAGGGTACGTCCCCATGAGATTGAAGTCACAGGTTCCTAAAGCACTGAGGCTGTACCAACTAGCCCCCAAAAAAACCTCCAGACTGGTTTCCCGGGTCAGCCAGACAAATCGGTGGTTCGGTGCCAGAAGCCCAAGTTGACAATGGGTCTGGCAGGCGGTGGCTCCATGTCTCCCCAGGTACCAAGGAATGACCTTCTCCAAGATCCATGGCTCCCTCACTTCCCGATTGCACCCCTCCCACTGTACCTCCCAGCCCCAAGGCTGAGTGTTGCTTCCAGTAGCCCTCAACCATCACTCCTTGGCAGTTAGCTCTTCATTCATTTTAACTACCACTGGATAAAGTCCATTTTCTGCAGCATTGTTATCAGTGATGAAAATCTTTGTAAAATCAGATTCACCTTCTGAGCATAAACAGGTGGCTTTCCACAGTTTCCCTAAGATGACTGGAGGGGGGAGGGCAGAGGAAGGAAAAGGAAAAGGGACAGGAGCTTGGGAAGGGGGGCATAGAAGTAAGAAAGATCTCATTTATATATATATAAATTGGACAATTATACTGGTTTGTAGCATGGATCACGTGAGACAAATCTGGTGAAAACTATGGAAATCCATAGTTTCCTTTCTTAGAATAATATTTTAAATGCATAAAACAAAATACATTAGGATTAAAAGATAAATTATGTTGAAAGGTGTATATTAAAATATATTAAAAAAAAAACCAAAAAACAAAAGCAAACCCACTAAGGTTAAACATCTTAGGTTAAGGACCACTTGATAAGATTAACATACTGGGCTACTTTGGGCCTCAAGTTCTTTACCTGTTGCATGATGGGGGAGGGACTATAAAGCCTCTGAGGTCTCTTTCAGCTCTGGATGAGCCCATGATGACAGACATAGAGCTGAAAGGGATCTTAGAAGTTCCTTAGTCCAACTCCCTCAGTGATATGAGATTCTCTGGACACTAACTTTCTGCCTATTTAGAATGATTTTTTTCTACCCCCTTTCTTCACCCCCCCCAATCAACTTATACATAAGCATCTGGGGACGTGTCTCTAGTATTCAATCAATGAACAAGCATTTAAGCATTCGGTTGCATCTATGTGCCAGGCACTAATCCATTGGTGTTGAGACTAAATACAATGAATAAAACAATCTTGGCTTACAAGGAGCTTATATTCCACTGGGGGAGACAAAAAGTATGTTTATAAATACAAAAAAATATATAGGGTACCTGGAGTGGGAGTGGGAAGACACCCACAGCTTGGGAGGGATTCATGTAGAAGGTGACTTTTGAACTAAGCTCTGAAGAGAGCCACAGAGGTAAAAAGGGAGTGCATTCTAGTCATGGGAGACAGGGAATACAAAGTCCTAGAGATGGGAGATGGGAGTATTGTGCAAGATAAAGAGCAAGAGAGTTAGCAAGTGTGTGGAATATTGGATGCTAATGCTAGAAAGGTAAGTGGAGTCCTATCACTTGAAATAGCAAATCAATCAATAAGCACTTATTAAACACCTACTGTGTGTCTGGCACTATTCTAGGAACAAATAATGGAGTTTGTATTTGTCCCTAAGTATGTGACCCAAGAGGATCTTGTAGGACCACAGGAAATGGGCATCTGCCCCATCATTATACACACATCCTGTTCCCTCCTACCTCCACCATTCCTTCCCATCATCACTTTTTCTGGGAACAATGACCAAATCTACACTACCTTTATTATTGTAGAGGATAAGACAAAGTCCTCATTGTTCCCATGATTCTAAGCCCCATCCCACCCTTGATAAAGTAAGCTCCTAGGAAAAGAGATTGTATTATTTTTTTTCTTTGTTATCTCCTGAGTCTGTTATAATGTATGGCACAGAATAGGTGCTTAATAAGTGCCTAATAAAGAGTAGATGCTTAATAAGTACCTGACAGAATAAGTGCTTAATAAATGCCTAACAAAGAGTTAAGTGCTTAAAAGAAGTTCCTGGCACAAAGTAGGTGCCTAATAAGTGCTTGCCACAGAATAGGTGTTTAATGAGTGCCTGGCACAAAAAAGGTGCTTAATAAGTGCTTGTTGCCTAGAATTAAATCAGAAAAGGAACACGTGAGGGTTTAGTCACAGATTTTTCTGTCTCAGCCAAAATTTAATTAGGATTCAGTCCAGATTGCCTTTCTCTGATGCCTCTGGTGTGCACCTCTCTGGGGAGTCCCAAAGGCTGTGCTCAGGGCTATGGCCAGAGCTCTGGAAAGTCCTACCAGCTGAGAAATCCATCGATTGCCCTACAATCCAGGAGCTGGGAAATCCATAGCGTGTCTAGACAGATTTCAAGAGACTTGTTACTTATGAGATAATTAGCCCAGAGTGTTCCATTTTCTTGGTCCCAGTAAATCCAGGGAGAATTTCTACTACTCTACACGTGACCCATCTCAAAACCCTTTACCATTCTGGCTCTCCTGGATGCCGGTGTCCTAGGCTGGCTTGAAATAACCATTTCTGTCTCCCCCTCTTAATCTTCATTCCAACTCTCTGGATGCTCTCAGCTCACCTTGATTCCTATCTTAATTTGGTTTTAAGTTTTTCATTTAAAAATTTATACATGTGCCCTGAGACCAAATATAGTGGGACTGGAACAATCTAGTCTGAAAACTATCTTGAAGGATGGACTTAAGAGTCTCTGAGCATTAGTTTCTGTAGCTGTAAAATCAGGTGGTTTTCTTAAATGACCTCTGAAGTTCCTGATAGCTCAGGATCTCTGATTCTCTGTCACTTCTCTGTGCCTCAGTTTACTCATCTATAAAATGGGAAGGCTGGACTAGATGGCAGCAGAACTCCCTTCTAAATCTGGATCTGTGATCCTCTATCAGTTTAATTTCAGCTTAAAAAAGAAAAATTGCAAGAACCCATAACGCAACAGGGGAGATGGGAGCTTGGCAGGAATTCTTTGTCGTAAGAACACATGTGTACATATAGGTCTAGATCTGGGAGGAACCTCAGAGCCCAACCTCTCATTTTTACAAATGGGGAAACTGAGGCACAAGGTTACACAGGTAGGAAAGAGCAGAGTCAAGACCCTTTGACTCCAAATAAAACTGCTCATATCCTTGCACCAAGTCAAGTGGTTCACTAGTGACAGAGTTGTATCTCATACATTTAGAACTGAAAAGCTTTTACAGGTCACCTTGTCTGACTGGTGCAGGGGAGAGAATACCAGATTTGCTATTAGAGAGGCTGGGTTTATATCTCAGTTCTGCCACTTTGGAGAGACCTGCAAGTCACTTGATTTCTGGGTTTCTGCTCTTTCCTCTGTAGAAGGAGGCTTTGCTGCCCAAGATGGCTTAAGCCACGTTCACTCCTCACTTTATCAGTGATCCCAGAGACTGTCGCCTTGTTTTTATAGTTGGAAAAACTAAGCACGGTGTACAGTGACTCCCCCAAGCACGTTAGCAAGGCCAGTCAGGGTGGTCTCACTCCTACGGTCTGGGGAGAGCAAATCCAACAAATCCTGAGTCTGAGTGGGACTAGAATTCAGCTTTCTGCCCAAAGGACTCAAACATGTTACTGAAAATATTAGCCTTTTATTAACAATTATTACTGGCTCTCCAGGGGAAAAAATGTAGGTACAACATACTTTTAAATTTAATTTGCATTATTAACATTTTCTAGACAATCGACAAAAACAATAAATCAAGACCTGATTTGGACCATTTCTCGATTAAATTCAACAACTGATTTGAATGTAGCCAGTGAGAGCTGTCCCCGGCACCACCGTGCCTGGATTGTACTTTTCTACCTTCCCTCGAGAGGCCATTTCTTTTCAGCATGAGTCAAGCTGAGATCTCCTATTCCCTTCACCTGAACAACCATTGGAAACAGAAGGCCACAGCTCTGGTGACTTTTCCATCTCTTTCTCCCCCCAGGTTAATGGTGGGCCTAGAATTCAGTGTCAGGGTCCCCGGCTGGCGCCATTCACCATGAGGACTCAGGAGCAGGAGGAGTCCTTGCCCACTGAGTCTCCCCCCCCCACGGGTCTCCTACCTGGCTTTTGTCTGGTGCTGTTGGGACTGGGATTTGGGTTCTTGCTGGCAGAGGTCTCTGATTCCGATGACTCGGGCTTGTTTTCATACATACTTGTGGATTTTCGGTTGTACCTTCAGAGAAAGAAAGCAGAAGTCAGGAGGAGAAAGTGGGAATCCAAAAAGTAGCTTCCTTCAGTCCAAATCCCAGGATGAGTTTGGGGCCTTGGAAGCCCAGCTGCCCCCACTTTACAGATGAGGAGGCACAGAAAATGGCGGGAAGCACCAGATCCTGGATTCAAACCCAGGCTTTCCCAACTCCCGAGTAAGCCCCATCTGGTCAATTCAGCCAAGACTCAACATCTACTTAGGCAGTCCCTGGAGGTCTTTGTCTGAGGGAGACTATCCCAAGTGTATAGACAAGTAAACACAATTGTCCAATCCATCGCATGAATATTGTTATAAGGAGAGTTGCCACAGGGAGAACAGGCTTGGGGATCACTGAAGGGACAACTGTCCTAAGTCTGAAATGTCCCTGCCCTTCATTGCCTTGGCTGCCCCCTACAAAGAGGGCCATCTGAAAGGGCCTGGAGCAGGGGGGGGGGTCAGGCTGAGAACCTCACAGACACCCTGCAATTTCATCTGGGGCCCCTCCCCAAATAGACAAACAAAATAAATGAGGCGGGGTAGCATCAGTCTTGGGGGAAATTAGAGAGGCTTCCTGTAGGAGGTGGTACTTGGCCTGAACAGGAGGGGCAGCCATTTCAGCCACAGTTGGACACACTAGCTTGATCTGAACATAGTCATGCCATTTTGGTTCTCTTTGAGAACGAAAAACCACCAACCAATATAGCACCTACTATGTGCCAGGAACCATGATAAGCATCATCATCATTATTATTATTATCTCATTTGATCCTTACAACAAACTTTGGAAATTTTTCAAGGGCTATTATTATTATTCCCATTTTTACAGATGAGAAAACTGAGGTCAAGAGAGCTATTATTATTCCCATTTTTACAGATGAGAAAACTGAGGTCAAGAGGGCTATTATTATTCCCATTTTTACAGATGAGAAAACTGAGGTCAAAAGGGGTTAAGTAACTTGTTCCTTAGAAAGTATCTGAGGTTTGGACTCAGGTATTCCTGACTCCAGCACTCTCTCCATTGTGCCATCTAATCGCCGATTTAATCAAGATATTCCCAGTGGCACACTTTATTTAATTAGTTTTGTAATGGCACAAGGACTGGATGTGCAGTGGATGCTTCTTGGACATGATTTCAACCTGGAATTTTTGGTAGTTTGAAGCTAAGGAGCTCCTGTCTCACCTGGAATTGGCAGGGGCAGCTTAGGCTGGCCTTGAGGTTTCACCTATTGGACCTCTCCTAGGGAGGCCAGGGGACCTCTGGAATCGGCTCAGATCCCCAAGGAGCAGCTACACTGCTGCCCACTTCCCCATTCCTCCCCCCCCCTCCTCTGAATTGTACCTTTGAGACAGTATTAGAGATTCCTGGTTCTACCACAAGCCTCTGTATCACTTAAATCAGCATCCTGATCCAGAAATGTTTGAGGATTAGCTGAATTTGGCCTTTCCCATCCAGGAACACCCAGCCACAATCTAGATTAATTAAGTAACCACACCCAGGGCTGCCCACCAGGATCAGGGCCAGTTCTCTGTTTCTCGGGATTGGGCAGCCCAGATCCTCATTATCAGAGAAAAAAAGGAACTCTGCACAACATTTTCCCATCTCCTCAAGATATTATTCTAGATTTCTTTCCTTTCTCAGCCAAACTTCCTGAAAAAGTTGTTTCTACTTCCCTTCTCTGACTCACCTCTGAACTCTTTGCAATCTGGTTTCCAAACTCATTTGCAATTGTTTTCTCCCAAGTTGCCAATGACCTCTTCTCTACTAAAGCAGATGGCCTTTTTTCAGTCCCTCTCCTTCTCTGTATTTTACAGTCTTCCTTTTTCTGGGATCTCTCCTACTTTTCTTGGCTAACCATGCCTCTTCCTTCCCTTCGCTGGAATGGTCTTCAGACCGTTCTCCCTTAATTGTGTGTTCCCCATGGTTCTTTCTTAGACCTTCTACTTTCACCCTAGAACCTTTATTTTGCCCTTAAAAGTCACAGATTTGAGAGCAAGAGGATTATTGAGTTTGCCATCCACTAGAGAAAGAATGGGATCAAACATATGTGCAGAAGTTACCCTTGATAAGGAGATGAGGAGAAAGGAGATGAAGTAAATTGGGATTAAGATGAAGAAAGTGGAAGAGAAAGTTGCTATGGAATGACCTCAGTTTTGTCAATAAAAGAAAATTCAAGGACTTTGAGAGAGGAGATGGGATTATGAAAGCTTGAATAGAGAAATAAAGGTTTGGAACAATTTCTGTAGAGAGTGATAAGGAATCAATTAGGGAGGAATAAAAGGACTCCCTTGCTGCAGTGAGGGTCCAGAAGAAATTGGATAACATGAATTTCTAACATGCCCACTTAGCGCCTTGTATAACTTCCTCCAGCTCCATGTGGCTGCTCATGAATAGCATCAGGGGACGTGCCCACTAGGAGTAATGAGAACAGTTATAATGGAGGAATTGGGAGGCTGAGGAATTACTAGTGTGGACTTGATGTTTATTGTAAGGGCTGAAATTGGGGAGAATAAGATGGTGAGTCAGAGGCAGGTTGTTTTGTAAAAAGTGTATAAAAGCTGCCGGGATGGGGGTGAGGCAGGAAGTTCTGATGGCATGATAATGAGTGATGGTAAAAGGAAAGGATGGAAGTGGGGATGGAGAAGCAGCTGACTTCTTCAGGACCAGGCTGCTGAGAGGCAGGAGACTGAGCCCGGCTGTTGCAGAGATGGATCCCCTAGAGACAGCATGAAGTCAGGTCTCATTCAGAGCTTTTTAGGCAGGAACAGAAGAGGAGGGACCGGTGGCGGAGTTGGAATGGGACTGGGGCAGGCTTGAGAGGGATGGGAAAGTGGGACGTTGGGGGAGAAGCCAGAGGGGGAACAATGGATGCCATTAGTGCTAGGTGCTCCTAGTGTTCTAAGGGGGAGCAGAGGATGGTGGGCCAGGCAGCGCCCCCCCCCAGTCTGTGCTAGTGGAGCTGCTCCTCACCGTGGTGGGGGATGTAGGCAGTGATGTGCAAATCCCTCAGGCATAAAGCATGAGCTTGGCTTACAGGCAAGAGTCAAGAAAGTCAAGGTGGAACTGTTGCCCAAGCCCATGCCCCCGGAGGCTGAGTCGGGAAGAACTGGTTGCTGTGCCAGGTGAATCATCGGTAGAACTGGAGGCAGTGAGAGGGCAACAATTTCCTTTTAAAGAGAGAAAGCTGAGAATAGGGAGGTGAGGTGTACATAGTCACAAGCAATAAAGCCCACCTTACTACTCACATCCTCTGACCTCAAATTACAACTGTTCTGTTATCAGCCCCATTACTAAGGGGCTGAGAAGTTACAAAGAGACTCTAGTTATGATAGATGGAGGAGAGATACAGAGAGAGGGGGGAGAGGGAGAGAAGGAGAGAGAGAGAAAGAAAGAGAAGAGAAAGAGAGAGAGAGAGAGAGAGAGAATGGGGAGAGAGAGAGAGAGAGAGAGAGAGAGAGAGAGAGAGAGAGAGAGAGAGAAAGGAAGAGAGGGGGAAGAGAGAGGGGGGAGAGAGAGAGAGAAGAAAGAGAGAGGGAGGGAGAGAGACAGAGAGACAGATTGAGAAGTAGACAAATGGTAGAGATAGAAAGATAATAGAGAGAGAAATAGAAAAGATGGATGGATAAATATGATAATAGATAATAGATAGATGATAGACACAGATAGATATATAGGCAGATTCATAGAGCTGGTAGAGAAATGGATAAATGTTAGATAATAGAAATAGATTATTAATGAGTTATAGATATAGAAAGATGAATAGATTGCAGAGAGGTGGATGGATGGTAGATAAATGATAGTTGGAAGATAGATACATGGATAAATAGATGATTGAGGAAAGATGGTAGATAGATGATGAAATGGAAGACAGACAAATGGACAGATAGGATGACAGACAGTAGAGAAATGATAGCTACCTAGATGTAGCAGATTCCTAGAGAGAATTGGTAGAGAAATGGATAAATAATAGATGATCAATAGATTATGGATATAGAAAAATAAATTAAATAGATTATAGAGAGATGAGTGGATGATAGATAGATGGAAGATAGATATTTGAATAGATGATTGATGAAAGATGGTAGAAAGATAGATAAATGGTTAGAAATATTTTATTTTTAGTCCTTGCTATATTGCTAAAAGCTGGGGATACAAATACAGGCAAACAAAACAATCTTCACTTATTCTCAAGGAGCTTATGGGGGAACACAGTGTTGGAGATCTAAAAAAGGAAAAGGGCGCCCGCACCCAGGTGTCAGGGGAGGAGAAGTCTGGAGAAAGAGTGTCCAAGTGTGTGTGAGGTGAAGTATACCCAGGGCTCTTCCTAAAACTCTGGGCCCGGGGAGGAAGCCCCTAACCTGGGAAGGGGAGCCTCAGGTCAGAGCTTCAGCTAATTTATTCCCTTTAAATCACAAGTTAGTTTTCCTCCCTCCAATTACAAATGGGAGGCAGACAAGGAAGAAAGAGACAACACAGACCGGACAGGTAAAGGTGTGAGGAGGGGAAAACGAGGTTTTGAGGTGAATAGTAACCAGAAATCACGTCTCCCTTTGGAAATCCTGATTCCTGTTGCCCAATGCTTCTGATCCTGAAGGATCCAGGGCCTCCATTCGAATGGAGGTTACAGTAGAAATGAGATCACCCTGAGAGCCGAGGCAATGCTCAGCCTGCCCGAGGACAGAGGTCGGGTATAGTTATCTCAGGTCCCCAGATGTTTCTTTTACCGCACTGAGCAGTAAATAGTACTATCTCGGTCTAGAGAAGAAGGAACAGCATTTTCTAAAGCAGGGACCCGTGATCTCTTTAGCCACTGATAAGTCTAAGGTGTGCTTGGGAGAAAATGGACAAAGAGGCCTGGGGAAGGGAGGGAGAGTGAGATAAAAAGGAGGGGAGGGGCAAAGCAAATGGGAGAGAAAGAGAAGAAATGGTGGAGAGTGGCCTTTCATGCCAGGAAGGAAACAAGAAGCGAGGGAAAACCGAGGAGAACCGCGTCACGTGTCTCTGTTTTTTCTTCGGAGACCCCCGGAGTCTTTGGTTCATTTGGGAGATGGCAAATAGTCCTGATCTGATCTGCAAGGACAGTTATACTGGCTGTCACTTCATTGGGCAACATGGAAGCTTGGTATCTGAGAGCTAGGAAGGAGTTAATGATTTTTTAATCCAAACTACCCATTATACAGACCAAGAGACTGAGGCCTTGACAGCCCCTTGTCCAAGATCATCCAGCTAGCCAATGGCAGACTTTAAGCATCATATCCGGAGGCCGGATGGTAAAGGCTCTGGGAGATGTGTTGTAACTAGTGATTTTTGTATCTGGGGCAAGTGTTGAGAAGAGGAGGTAGAGTCATCTGGGAGAGAGTCATAGGAAGGCTATTAAGAGAAGTAGAGGGGATAGGGGAAGTGTGTCAGGAAGTTCCTAAGCTGCTAAAGAGGGAGGAAGGACAGCCCTGATAAGGGAAGAAGAATACTCTGGAATGTGGCTGTCATTATCACCCTCTAAACATTCACACCCTAGGGAAAAACCCTTATCACCCTACCCTAGTTGCAGCTCTGCCTCCAAGCCACCAGTAAGGCCTGAGGTGAAGGGGAACACAGACTTGTGGCAGAGCTGAAGTCTCAATAATCCCTCCACTTACAATGAGTAAGGGAGGAACAAGAAGGAAAACCGCCACCACCACACAATGAATGGCCCACATCTCTGGGACACGTTTTTGGGTTCAATGACCGCCAAGAACCCCATTTTTGCCCTCACGCTCTCCCAGAGCCCAAGGCCAGAAAAGGATCTTGTTTAATCTCCGCCGGACCGTTTTGGAGCTCGCCCTGCGTGTCAGGGGCTGGGGACACTCTGGGCAGTGGTGACCAGGAGGGACAAGGCCCTGGGCCTAGGCCAGTCCCCTAGGAGCCCCCCAGTCCCTGGCCTACGGGCACAACTTCTGGGTGGAAGTTCACCAGGGGATCCTTGCCTTCTTCTGCTGAATAAGGTGGATTTCTAGACTAATATAACAGCCGCTACTCAGATGAGGTCTTCAGCCGGAAGGCAAAAGAACAAATGTTCAAGGAAATGACCAAAACCCTGGAGCGGAGGCCAAAATCTTGATGTGTCAAAGGCAGGGGGAGGTGCAACGGCTCAGATTTGGGGCGATTTCACTTTTAAAGGCGGAGGAGGAAGCACCCATCTCTGAGACAGTCCATCAGGAGAAGGAAGCTGGGCATTTGCAGCTTAATTTAAGGAGGCCCCTGGCTTTAGGCCCTCCCTGTCCCCTGGGCCTCCCCAGGCTTTGTGGCCACTGCATTTATTCTGCCTGCACAGGTGTCTCCCCGGCCGGAACCAGGCTTCTCCAGGGTAGGGGGGCTTTTGTTTTTTCTTCGTGACTTCCTTGAGCACAATTCCCTGGCGCTGGGGAAACGCGGCTCGGTTGATCCAACGCTGATCTTTCTAGGTGGTCTTTATCTTCTTCCACGCGGCGGCGAGGGTCCCAGCGAGGTCTCAAATGTCCTGGGGGCTTCAGTGACTCCGGCCTCCCCTCTCCGTCCTGCTTGTAGGGGACGAGCTCCCCCAGAACTCCATGCCCCCCAGACCGGGTTTGGGGGAGTCTCCTTGAGTTGGGAGACCCAGGTTCCATCGCAGAAGCCCAGAAGTCCTCAAGCTGAAGTTAAACAAGCATCTGCCCTACAAGACCACCCCCCCACTTTGAAGTGCCCACCCCTCATTCGTGCCCTCCGGAATGCCCGCTCTGTAATGAGCTCCTTTCGTCTGAAACCAGTTGCGGGCAGATGATCACAGCTTCTGGCCCAGACCCCTTCTAGGACCCCTGGCCACGACCCAGAAGTCAGGATGCTCTTAATTCACTGCCCAGCCCTCCCCCGGGACCCCTCCCCTCCTCTGAGCTCCCCCACTTTCCGCCCGGTCCTGGAGGCCATGACTAGGGGCTCTTCACAACGGGCCCCTTCTCAACTCCTGGCCACACCGGCTCCCTCCAGGCGGCCCCCTCAGGACAGAGGGCCCCCAGACTGGCCTGCTCTCAGGGCTGAGGAGCCTGCTGGGGCCTGCCAGCTCCCCAGCTTCCCTTTCATTTTCTGGGCTTGATGACGCCGGAATAAGTTGAAACTTGAAAGGAAGGTTGATGGTGACACTTCCAATAAATAATGATATTATAAGCCAGCCCAGCCCCAGCCAGTCCCAGCCAGAAGGAAGGATCCCTGCCCCTGGGGACGTTCCTTCATCTTAGCCCATTTCTTGGACTTTCCCCTCTCCCACTGGCTCTGGCTTGTCTAAGTGTGGCTATGCCCATTTTACAGATGAGGAAAGGGAAGGAGTCAAGCAAGGCCCCTTTAGCACATCATGGACCAAAGGTCTAAGCTGAAGCTCCCTAATGGAAGGGGAAGCCAGCCCCTTCCAAGGGAGCCCATTCCCCTACGCCCCCAGCTAGGTGGTTCAGGGCACAGAGCCAGGAAGATCCGAGTTCAAATTCAGCCTCGACACTTCCTCGCTGCGTGATCCTGGGCAAGTCACCTAAGGGTCTGCCTCAGTTTCCTCCTGTATAAATAAGGTGGAGAAGGGAAAGACCTTCCGCGCCGGGATGTTCACCAAGGAAACTGCAAATGGGGACACAGCTGGAACGGCCATAGCCAATCTGTGGGACTTTCTGCTCCTGGTCCTGCCCTCTGGGACCCTAAAGAACAAGTCTGAGCCCTGCTCCACCTCAGGCCTTCACAGGGTTGGCCATATTGTCACCCCAAGCCTCCTCTTCCCAGGCTAATAGCCCCCCACGCTCAAGTCTGCCGCTCATCCCTGCTGGCATTGTCAGGGAATTTCCTGCTTTGGCCATCGTGGGCCGAGGAGCAGGCTGGCCATTATCTCCCTGGCCATGGGGGAACCCATCGGAACCTGCCCACTCAGCCACCGTGGGCCATGTCTCAAGTCAGTGATCGTGGTACCCTGGCCACGGCCCCACGATGGCAGCTCGGTCACAGCCCCACGATGGCAGCTCGGTCACGGCCCCACGATGGCACACAATGGCACCCTGGGGTGCTTGTGCATGTAGGGAAGTGGCTCCTGATTGGCTGAGACCCCTCAGACAGGGAAGAGGACTAGGAAAAGGGAGACCCCCCTTCCCCAAAGCTTGGAACGTTGCCACCCTCGGGCAGAGATGGCGGGCTGGGGTCTCAGGAAGCGCAGGGCCAGCTGCTGGGGAAGTAGCTCTCTCTGCCCGGCTCCTTCTCTATTCCCGGTCGGCCACAGGGCACTTGTGGGGGGCCAGCAGCCCCAGTCCACAATCCACCCCTTCCTCTTTTCAGAAATCATTGTGTGCTTATTTTTAGGGTTACTGTTAGGGATTCTATTTTCACTTCACAGGTGGTTTTTTATTTATTTTTTGAGAGATTTGCATTTTTGCCCCCACCTGGGGATTTTCCCCTAAAAGTCCATACGCTTAATTAGTTTTCACTGATATATCTCATTACAGAGACAAGTATTTCCCCTCTGTTCCTTTTAGAATTCTCATTAAACACACAATGAGCATTCAAGCATGTTGAGTCTTGGCAGCGAGGTAAGACTCAGCCTCTGCCTGCCTCAGTTTCCCCATCTGTCAAATGGTAAGAATAATACCTCCCTCACAGGTTGACAAGGAGCAAGTGAGAGGATGTCTGGTGGGTATACGTATATTACATTTTGCACCAAAATATATATTTACATTTATTTATATATGTATATCTATACATGTATAAATTGTGGTTATCACCGAGTGGGGCTTTTGCCCAGCGCCAGGGTGGCCCCAAGAGCCCCAGCCCACAATCTGTGCAGGGGTGGAAGGTTCCCTGACAGGTGGCAGAGGACTTACTAAGTATATCTGGCACCCCCTTACTTCCAGTTCCTATTAACAGCAAGGACTGATCTTCCTGGTTTTCTTCCAGCTTTCCCTTCCCCTGCTAAGATGGGGCACCCCGTACTCTGGCACTATCCCGCATGCAGACTGACCCTGGCTCCCCACCTCTGCCCAGGGAATCCCTTAATGCCCTCGGGATGCTGCTCCCACCCATCTTCTGCATCGGCCCTTCCTCTTATTGCCTTCTTGTTCGATTGTTCTACAGTCTTACCCTCCATGACCCCACGTGGGATTTTCCTGGCAAAGACACTGGGGAGGTTTGCCATTTCCTTTTCCAGCTCATTTTACAGAGGGGGAAACTGAGGCACACAAGGTAAAGTGACTTGCCCAGAGTCACAGAGCTAGACGAATCTCTCTGAATCCAGGTCTGGCACTCTATCCACTGCCCTACCTAGCTGCTCCCGACTCAGAAAATCACAAATTAACATTATCTATATTATGTTGTGCTTTTATTTACTGTGACAAACACTTTCCAATTACATTTTAAACTGGTTTGAGCCACACTGGGGAGTTTTGCACTGAGCTGGTGAGTTTTTCACCTCGGTTCTCTATAAAGCCTTTCCTGACCTTCCTCTCCCCCTTCTCCCCACCTGCTGGTGTCCTTCCTTCCAAATTACTTTGTATTTATTGATTTTATATTTCTTTTAAATTATTACTCCTTCATATATTAAATTCTTAAATATATACTCATTATCCCCATTAGAATATCACCTTCTTGACTGCAGAAGTAAATGGATTGATTGTTTTTTGGGGAAGTATATGTTTTACAATTTTTATTTTTTAATGGTATTTTATTTTTCCCCCAAATATATATTGGTTGACTGTTTTTTATCCTATTGCTTAACACAGTGCCTGCCGCATAGTAGGTGTTCAATAAATGCTTGTTCATTGATGACTAACAGAATACTTCTCTCGAGTGATTCCTGTGCAAATACAGAATAATAACTATAGTAAAAGCACAGAGAACAGCAAGAGGAGTCTCAAGTTGGGGGATATTTACCTGGAGGAGCTGGATGTATCCATAGGGGCACGGTAAACGCTTTCTGTGATTCTTTGGTGTAGTTGACTTGCTTCTGTTCAAAAAAAAAAAAGGAAAAACAAAAAAACAAAACAATAACTCTTAATCCTCCAGAAATCTACTACCTAATTTTACTGATTCACTGATGTCTAAGAATAATCAGAGATTAAGGGAATCTGTGTATTATTTCAAAATAAACAATTTTGGAAGATGGTGGATGACAGATCCTCGATCCAACAAAGACGCCCCGGGCAGCCAGCTCATAATTCCCCTTCGGTTATACTCTTTGAACTTCATCCCTGGGTACCACTAATAAACACTTTTCCATCCATTCACTTATTCTTTCATTCATTCCACCTTGCGGCTCACAGAAGTCCTGGTAATCGATGAGGGAATCCATGAGCTCAATCCACAATCCTGGCAATCAATGAGGGAATGTTTGCAAAACACTTTATAGCCATGATCCCATGTTACAGACAAGTAAACTGAGGCTCAGAGCTCAAGTGATTTGCTGAGGATTCTGTGGCTGTGTCACAGGTAGATGTCAAAGCATTGGGCCATTCTGAACTCTCAACAAACAATAATCATGATAGCTAACAGTTATATAACACCATCACTTAG
This sequence comes from Myrmecobius fasciatus, assembly GCA_023553655.1. NCBI lineage: Eukaryota > Metazoa > Chordata > Mammalia > Dasyuromorphia > Myrmecobiidae > Myrmecobius > Myrmecobius fasciatus. The sequence continues at coordinate 59,261 of JAJPUD010000374.1, read as the reverse complement.
TGCCTTTACAGCTATTATTTGGTTCAATCCTAGCAATCCGGGGGGGAGGCTGTTATTATCCCTATTTCACAGATGAGGAAACTGAGGCAACTGATATAGGTGATATACCTCTCCCTCCGCTGAAGTGGTCAAGAAGTGGTACATTTCAGTCACTGCTCTAGCGCATCAGTAAATCCCTTTGTAAGAGCTAATTGGTGATAACGGACTAAGTGATATCCAAGCATTTACGGAGAGCCTACTGTTTGCCAAGCACTATGCTTAAGAGCTGAGATATCTGGATAGATGTTAATTGATCAACTCATGGGAGGGGGAAGAATTCAGTGGATGGGGGCTCGTTCACAACACAGCCCCAGCCCCTCCAAGGACACTTCCAAGGTCGCTGGGGGTAGCAGTAGCCTTATTTGGAGGGTCCAATCTGCTAATTCAGGTGGATTTGGGGGAAGATATTTACATGTTGTGTATCTCATTAGAACATGAGCTCCTTGAGGGCAGGAACTGTGTTTTTGTCTTTATTTTTATGCTCGGTGCCTGGCACAAAGTAGGTGCTTAATTAATGCTTGATGACTGACAAACTGGATCAATGCTACTTCAGATGATACCTCATAGGGAGAGGCTGGAGCTGGCAAGCATAGGGATGGAGGCTGCGGGTATGGCCTAGCCAAAGGCTTGGTCCTGGATGCAGGCCCAGGGAATTTGTGGGAGATAGTGGGGAGGCTGGTGGGTCAAAGGCAAGGGGTCATATTGTTTTAATAATATTGTTTAATTAACAATATTATTTAATAAACATTGGTTTTATATTTCTGTCCTGGTCTCCTCTGTTAAAATGTCAGTTCCTTGAGAGCAGCAATTGTTTAATTGTTGGCACGTGGCAACATGGCACATGGCGGAGGCTTTCCCCCTCCCCCAGGACAATGTGAGCGGCTAGAGGGCAGGGACCCTATTTAATTTTTGTTTTTGCACAGGTCCCGGAACAGAGTAAACTCTAAAAACAATTCATTCTGATTGATCAACTGCAGTTTATCCAACAGATGGAGAAAATAATGTTTTTTGTGATTAGATAACAGCTTTGGGATGAATTCACATAATGGAATGAAAGAAGAAGAGCTAGAAAGAGCCTTAAGTTAGTGGGGATTTGATCCACTGTCTCTTAATTCTGCAGCCAGGATGCTGTTGCTCTGAACCACACTCCACCACTGCTGCTCAGCTTTTTCCTCTCCATCCTTGCCCCCTCTTCCTCCCTCCCCTCCCATCATTCTCTTCCTCCTTTCTCTTCCCCATTCCCCTCTTCCTTCTTCCCTCCTCCTTTCTCTCCTCCTCCTCCTCCTTCTTTCCATCCTCCTTCCTTTCTCTTTTCTTCTTCATCTTCATCCTATTCTCTATCCTTCTCCCTTCCTCTCCATCCTCCTCCTTTTTTCCATCCTTACCCCCTCGTCCTCCCTCCCCGCCCATCATTCTCTTTCTCCTTTCTCTTCCCCATTCCCCTCTTCCTTCTCCCCTCCTCCTTTCTCTCCTCCTTCTTTCCATCCTCCCTTTCTCTCTTCTTCCTATTCTCTATCCTTCTTCCTTCCTTTTCATCCTCCTCCTTTTTTCCACCCTTGCCTCCCCCTTTCCTCTTCCACTACATCCCACTGTCTCCCAAATACATGATGCTCATTTCTGACCCAAAGCCAAAATAAACAATTTTGGAAGATGGTGGATGACAGATCCTCCAATGGGCTAATCCCATTGCCTGGGTACTCTTCCTCTACCTTTCTCTCATAGGTGGTCTTTCCAGCCCAGTGAGATATGCCAGCCCACAGTGAGCTCCACCTCCTCTGAACACAATCACCCTAAGCACCCCTTCTTTTTAAACACAAATTCCCATTTCATATTGGGGTGCAAGCATAAGAAGCAGGATCCTAGACCGAGACTCAGGAGACCCGGGTTCTAATTCTAATTCCACCATAAACTCTTTGTGGGACCATGGGCCTGTCACCATGCTCCTTCATCCCTCTGTTTCCTCACCTGTCAAAGGGGGACAGCAGATGAAATGAGCTCTAGGGTTCTTGTAGAATTCTGGCTTTGCCAACTGTTTCCCTACCTCTCTCATATCTTTTGGTTTATACTATTTTATTTGATTTGATATTGCTATATTTATTTAGATAAATAAATACATAAATGAATGGATGGATAACAGTAAATATCCTGGTCTGTTCTCTCCACTCATTTCTCTGTCTTTTTCAGTTTGAGAAGTCCAGTCCCGATCTCCAGAATGAGCTCTGATATGTAGCTCTGGGTTATATTCTGGGACCTAAGAACATCATTTTCTACACAAAAGAAATTAACTTGGGGAAAATTTGGAACACAAGCTTTTGCAAGGGTCAGTGCTAGAAAAATTACCCGTATTAATGTTTTGTAAATAAAAAGCTTTAATTTAAAAAAAAGAAAGAAAAAAGAAATTTACTTGTATTTTTTCCTTAACTCTAAGCTGGTAGACGGGGCCAAGCCCTTGTTTCCGTCCTGCCAGGCAGACGCCACACTGAATCATCAGGTTTTCCAATCCTTCTCTGGTTTTTTGGTCTCTTTCCATTTTAGTTGCGCTTACACACATTTACAGAAAGTGAAACAGTGTGCTGGGCTGGGCTCAGAGGGAAACATGGCTCCTGCTTTCACATATTTGACTTAAACACTGCCCATGGGGAGATCTCTTTACAGTTTTGATCCTGGCACCCAGAGATCGATGACCAAGATTCAGTCTGGGTGAAGAGGTGGTGCAGTGGACAGAGCATCAGCCCTGAAGTCAGGAGGACCTGAGTTCAAATCTATCTCAGACTCTTCCTAGCTTTGTGACCCTGGGCAAGTCACTTCACCCCAATTGCCTCAAAAAAGAAAGAAAGAAAGAAAGAAAGAAAGAAAGAAAGAAAGAAAGAAA
>JAJPUD010000374.1:42704-56340 GCA_023553655.1 Myrmecobius fasciatus | reverse complement strand
AAAGAAAGAAAGAAAGAAAGAAAGAAAGAAAGAAAGAAAGAAAGAAAAAAAAAAGATTCAGTCAGGCTTTGAGGGAAGGGCCCTGGGAGTCAGAAGCCACTCTTATGTGCCTGTGAAATGGAGCACCTGCCTCCCAGGGGAGGAGAAGGGAAGGTGAGGGGCTATTGAATTCTGGCAGCTGCCACGGGCACAGACACAGACTGGCTCCCTGAGGAACCCCAAAAGTCTTCAGGCAGAAGCTGTAGGACCCCAGCCCGGGGTAGGCTGGGAAGGTTTGGTCTTCCCTGTGTGGTTAAACTAGCCCACCATCCGGATCCCTTCTCCCTGGGTTCTCTGCGATTCCGCTGCGAACAAACTCTCCCCGGGTGGAAGGCGAGGGGCAGGTGCTGTCACGGGGTCTCGGGGGAAGCTGAGTAAGGAGGGGCTCCCCTACCTCTGCAAGCTTCCAGTTGTCCCGTCAAGACTTTGCGGATCTCAGAAACCCAAAGGTTTTTCAGTTCGACTGAAGATGCCTGCAGGGAGAGGATCACAGAGAAATCGGACCCAATCCGCGACGGAGCTAGAGCTCTTTTAGGCGTCCAGGGCTTACAGCGTCCCCTCAGTCACTCAGTCTCCAAGCACTTATTAAGTGCCTACTATGTGCGGGGCAATATGTTAGTAAATGAGTGTTTGACTGGTAGGAGATAAAAAGCCCGGATAGAACAGTGGATAGAGCACCAGCCCTGAAATCAGGAGGACCTGAGTTCAAATGTGGTCTCAGACACTTAACATTCCCTAGCTGTGTGACCCTGGGCAAGTCACTTAACCTCAATTGCCTCAGGGAAAAATAAATAAATAAAACCCCTGACAGTCACAAGCTGGGAATGGGGGGTGGGGGAAGAGCCTTCGGGCAGCAAGACATAGGGCTCACCTGGATGATGTACACTTCTTCCCGGCCATTATACCAAATTTCAAACTTCTTGTTGTCTCCTTTGACATTTTCTGTGATACCGACCATGCTCATCTAGTGCACAAGAGAAAAGAAACGGCTGGAATCACTTTTTCTATTTTTGGAGGCTGAATGACCATGGTCACCTCTCTCCCTCTGCCTTTCCTTGCTCTCCTTCTCCGTCTCTGTCTCTCTGTGTCTCTGTCCCCCTCCTTTCCTCCCTCTTCCTTTCTCTCTCTCTGTCTGTCTCTCTGTGTCTCTGTGTCTGTCTCTCTGTGTCTCTCTCTCTGTCTCCCTCCTTTCCTCCCTCTCTCTCTGTCTGTCTCTGTCTCCCTGTCTCTGCCTCTCCTCTCCTTCCTCTGTCTCTCTCCCTCCCTCCTTCCCACTCACAGCTTGCTCTCTCTCCCTCCTTTCTTCCCTCTTCCTCTCTCTCTGTCTCTGTTTCCGTCTCTGTCTCTCTGTGTCTCTTGTTTCTCTCTCTGCCTCCCTCCTTTCCTCCCTCTTCCTCTCTCTCTCTGTCTCTCTGTGTCTCCGTCTCTGTCTCTTTGTCTCTCTGTGTCTCTCTCTCTGTCTCCCTCCTTTCCTCTCTCTCTCTCTGTCTCTCTCTGTCTCTGTCTCCATCTCTGTTTCTCTGTGTCTCTTGTTTCTCTGTCTCCCTCCTTTCCTCCCTCTTCCTCTCTCTCTCTCTGTCTCTCTCTGTCTCTCTGTGTCTCCGTCTCTGTCTCTTTGTCTCTCTGTGTCTCTCTCTGTCTCCCCCCTTTCCTCTCTCTCTCTGTCTCTGTCTCTGTCTCTGTCTCTCTGTGTCTCTTGTTTCTCTCTGTGTCTCCCTCCTTTCTTCCCTCTTCCTCTCTCTCTGTCTCTCTCTGTCTCTGTCTCCGTCTCTGTCTCTCTGTCTCTTGTTTCTCTCTCTGTCTCCCTCCTTTCTTCCCTCTTCCTCTCTCTGTCTCTGTCTCCCTCCTTTCCTCTCTGTCTCTCTCTGTCTCTCTCTGTCTCTGTCTCCATCTCTGTCTCTCTGTGTCTCTTGTTTCTCTCTCTGTCTCCCTCCTTTTTTCCCTCTTCCTCTCTCTGTCTGTCTCTATCTCCCTCCTTTCCTCCCTCTTCCTCTCCTCCCTCTTCCTCTCCTCCCTGTCTCCCTCCCTCCCTCCTTCTCACTCTCAGCTCGCTCTGTCTCTGTCAGCCACCCCATATATAAAACTCTTAATGAAAAAAGAACATCTGTTTTCAAGTTCTAAGAATCTATATAGCAAACAAAGGCTGTAAGTTGGAGTAGACTTGCAAAGGAAGTAAAATTATCTTATAAATGGACAAATCCCTGAGAGCGTATCTAGATGAGAATCTTTCTTTTGCAGGAATCAGACATCTTCCTCTTCCTTCCCATCTGCCCAACTTCTGCGAATGAACATTTAGAAACTGCTGGTGGCCCCATTTCTTCCCCAACTGTCCCTTTTATCTGGGATCCAGGGACTAGCCTCCATGAATTACCTTGTTTATGCTTCTCCTTAAGGTAAGGAGTAAGTGTGTGTGTAGTTTGTAAAGAGCTTCCAATGCATGATCTCATCCAAGCCCTATAAGGCAGCAGATGCTGATATGATTGATTTCCCATTTTACAGATGGAGAAACTGAGGCTCAAGGTGTTTAGAAGCTACAGCCTTTAGGTGTCAGAGGCAGATTTTGAACCCAGGGCTTTGCTTATTCTACCCCACCTGCCTTTTTCTCCAGTCACCTCTCACCTACCAGACTGGCTTAGTTCTTGGCTCATGGACATTAGGGGAGCAAAGTTCAGTTTCTTGTGTGAAGGAGGTCCCAGCACAAAGGAAGGCTTAGGAAATAGCCAGGATTTTAAAAATTGGCTTCTTCATAATAAGTGGAATGATTATAATAGGAGACCAGAGGAACTAAAGAACTGACAAAAATCACTTTTCAGCCCCTAGCAGTATAGGTAAGGAGTGAATTTAAAATTGATTTAGGAATATCCGGATAAATACATCATCCCTGGAGTCTGAACTCTCCTGGTTCCTAAGTCCAGTCATTCAGGAGCAGGAGCAGGTGGTCACTTTCTGAAACTGACCCTACCCAGTGGGGGGCAGTGGCCAGGGATGCCCACCCAGTTAGCCCACCAAAGCTTGTATTCTTTCGTAGGAACTTCAACAGGGAATTCTCCTGGAGCTGGGAAAACTTGCTGGGATCAAGAAAACAACCTCACCTCCTGGAAGCCAGAGGGCCATCCTGGAGTCAGGAAAACCCGAGTTCAAATCCAGGCTCAGACATTTACTAGTTGTGTGACTCTGAGTGAATCACTTATCCTCAGTTACCCCATCTGTGAAATGGGGCTAATTCTAACACCCCCTCTCAGGGTTATTGTGAAGATCAAAAGAACTAATAGTGGAAAAAGTACCCGGCACACAGCAAGTGTTATATAAATGTTAGCTATTGTTATTATTATTATTGGAAGAAACTTTTTTCCCCTGAGGCAATTGGGGTTAAGCGACTTGTCCAGACACACAGTTAGGAAGTGTTAAGTATTTGAGAGCAGATTTGAACTCAGATCTTCCTGACTTCAGGGCTGGTGCTCTATCACATGGAAGAAATTTCTTAAGCCAAATAAATGTGGGTGATGGGCTTTGCAAGGGAGAAGTACACCTCAGAATTCAAGCAGCATCCTGGTTTCTAAGGCATGTTTAGTCAATTAGTCAATTAAAAAAGCATTGATTAAGTGCTTATTATGGGAAGCTAGTTGACGCCATAGTGCATAGGGCACTGGACCTCTGACACCTTCTAGTTGTGGGATCCTGGTCAGGTCACTTCACCCTGTGTGCCTCAGTTTCCTCATCTGCACAATGAGCTGGAGAAGGAAATGGTAAAGCCCTCCAGGATCTCTGCCAAGAAAACCCCGAGAGTCAAACACGACTGGGTAATGTGCCAGACACTGTGCTAAGCAAAGGGTCACAAGCTGAGGTAGACTGGCCTCGGAGGCCGTGTACTGGGTGGGGCTCAGGATGCTAAGGCAAAACTGGGTTTGAATCCCACAGTCTTATCTGGGGACACTGAGCCTCAGTTTCCTCATCTGTAAAATAGGAGGCCTGAAATAGATGCTTCTGAAGTTTCTTTAGGTGTAACCAGTGAGCTCATTATTTAGTCTCTTTTTATAGATCAGGAAACAGAGAGAAAGAGAGACAGAGAGAGACAGACAGAGACAGACAGAGACAGAGAGAGAGAGAGAGAGAGAGAGAGAGAGAGAAGAGAGAGACAGAGAAACAGAGAAAGAGAAAGGAGACAGAGACAGAGAGACAGAGACAGAGAGAGAGAGGAGAGAAAGACAGAGAGGGAGATGGAGAGAGACAGAGACAGAAAGGAAGAGACAGAGACAGAGATAAAGAGAGAGACAAAGAGACAGAGACGAAGAGAGATCCACAGAGAGAAAATAAGAGAGAGAGGAAGGAGAGACAGACAGACAGACAGGGAGAGAGACAGGGAGAGGGTCAGGGATTATGCCAGAATCACTCAGGAGGGGGGGAGAATCTGTCACCATCTCCCACCTCCCACAGGTGCACCCCCCGGGCCAGGGAGCAGAGGCAGAGCTCTCTGGAGGCTGCCGATGAGCTGTAGCCAATTCTCCCAGCAGCAGCTGCAGCTCCTGCCTCCCTCCCCTGGCTTTATCACCTGCCTCTGGGAGGCACAAGTTCTGCTGGGCTCTGGGAAATGGCCACAAAGTGCCATAAATCAGCAGCAAGGCCAGGGCACCGGAGGGGAGGACCAAGGGACAGACTCTGACCCCCTTCCCTGAGGAGCCTGCTCACATGGCCAGTCAGCAGCAGCAGCCGCAGTCCCCGAGTCTGCAGCTGGAGCTCAGCCTCCCACTGTGGGCTGGCCTTGGCCGGGTACCTGCTCACTCCCTAGGAGATGCTTCCCTCAGTCCCTCCCTTCAGCTGGACTCTTGTTGCTTCAGACTTTCCTAGCTCAGTGACCTCAGTTTCCCCATCTGCAGGGGTTAATAACTATAGACCCTTTATTTCATGGGACTGTGGGATCTATAGGTGTGTGCATTTAATCGAAAGAGGTAATATCCATTATGCAGTAAGTAGAGGGAGAAAACTGGATGCAAATTCTGACCGTTATTGGCTCTAACTTTTCTATTCTTTAAGGCAATTGGAGGGGAGGTGCTAATCTGCACTGGAAGGGGTTTCTATGCTTGGGAAGGCCTTATGTTAATCCAGTTACTACCCCAGCCTCTCAAACGGCCATGAGGAGGAGGAGCAGGATGATAGCACTCACTTCTCAAGCTCCCAGAAGCCTGGAGATTAAGGCACTGGAAGGACCATGGAGAGCATCCCTCAAAGTGGAGCCTAAGGCAGCCTCGTCCCATTCCTCTCCAAGGGACACTGGACATTTCCCTTCTGGTCTCCCCACCAGTTCTTCCTCTTCCTTTATCTGTGTTCTTTCCCCATTGGAGATCAAGTTCCTTGGGGGCAGGGATGGGCTTTGTTCCTTCTCCTATTTCTATTCCTAGGACTTACTGAGTAATACATTGTTAAGAGCTTAATAAATGCTTGTGGACTATCAAATTAAATGATGGATTTAAGGCACAATGCAATCCTAAAAATGCTAATATTTCCTTCCCTTCTGTACTCTTTGGACAGCTGGTCCTGCAAGCTGAACTCTCTCCCTCTCTGTGTTGTATGGTTTGCATTCACTCAAATGTGAGCTCCTTCAGACCAGGGATTGGCTCACAGAATCTGGTACACAGTAGGTACTTAATAAATGCTTTCATTCATGTGCTCATCGCAGGGGTAGGGGATCATAGTTGAGAAGCCCTACATGATATAGCACGTGGTGGATGGGTTAATTTTGATGAACTAATTTTTTTTTAGTCTTTATTACAAAATGAATGACTGTGGGACAGAGTAGAGGGAAGGCAATATTGAAAAAATATGAAACAAAAGATAGCTTTATTTTTCTTAATAGAGTGCTTTTAAAATAATGTGATACATGATGGAGCTAGAAAAATATAGAAAGTGAGACTTACAAAGGAAGATGCTCTCCACCTTCAGAGAAACTAAGAACAAGCAGAGTACAGTCTTATGTGGATGAATATGGATGTATATGTGTAGAGATTTCTGTGTTTGAATATGGATTATGTGTATACGCATATATGAGTTGTGTATGTAGACATAAACAAAAACACACATAGACACATTTGTGCACTTAATTGTAGCCTTCTTGGGGGAGGGGAGGAAAGAAGCTGGAAAAAAAGAATAAAACAAAAAGTGCATAAAAGAAAACCCATCAGGAAGCAAAGATGGGCAGCTCTGGATAATGTGTAGTATTTATTATGTAGGTTTTATTGAAATGGAAATTTATTGCTTTATATTTTGCATCCTCTCATGTTCTGCTTTACCCATGGCAATATGTATATATATATGTAAATATATACACATATATTTACTATTTTGTTTTTAAGTTTAAAAGTAAAGAAAAAAAAAGAAAATAGCTTTTTACAAAAGTATCAGCTTCTGGCTATTCGGGGTGGTCTCTGCGAACACTTCCCCCGTGTGCCTCCCTCTGTCCCTGCCTGATGTCCATCTGAGGGGAAGGTTCTCATTTTGGGGGCACCATTACCTTGAGAGAATGTTTAAAGCTGTAGGAGGGGGACTTCTCGTGGCCGTCGGCCGTGTCCTCTCGCTTCTTGCAGAAGAGCAGGATCTTGGCGTAGAGGAAGAGGTGTCTCTGCATGGGCTTGAACCTGGCCAGGTCTTTGACCTTGTTGTGGCCCTTCTTGTGGTCGGTCCAGACGCTGAAGGAGCCCTGCATCAGCAGCTTGCCCAGCTCGTGGAGGTCTCCCTGGGGACACACGGGGCACAAGGAGAAGCACGGGATGCCCACCAGGGACAGGCCCCGTGGAGGGCACATCTTTTTTTTACTTAAAAACCCAAATGAAACCTGGATGTCTTTGGCTACTTTCCAGCCTGATCCTGCCTCGATTAGCTGGCTGATTTTCACTTCTTAGTGCTCACATCAGTCTTTCCAGATTTCTGGTCTCCCTAAACTGTGGTCTGACCTTGACCAACGTATAGAATGAGCTCCTCCTTTCTGGATATTGTGATTGAATAGAGCCCTCCAGGAGGAATCAGGAAGACCTGAGTTCAAATCTAACCTCGGACACTTCCTTGCCTCAGTTTCCTAAAGTGTAAAATGGGGATTTTAACAGCACCCACTTCACAGAATTGCTGTGAGAGTCAAATGAAGGTCAAGTAAGAGAGCTCAGGGCTGAGCAAATGCTTATTTCCCTTTTTTCCAGGGTCTCTTCTCCAGGCTTATTTATTACCCAAGAGTTTAGCTTCCCTTTAGTGACCAGACTTTGCACAGTCATTGTGTGTAATGGGAGGGGCAGCTGGCTCCCCGACCTTCCCTGGTGGGCTGTGGATAACTGAATAACAGCGCTGATGAACAAGCAGACTGCTGGGGGAAGCCAGACCCCCTTGTGGCTTTAGAAATCCAGAAGTGGTTTCTCTGAAGGAACTGGCCAATGGTCGGCAGCCCCGGGACCAAGGCCCTGTGGAGACACGGGGCCTTCTCCTGCCCACCCCAATGGGTGCCTGCAGCTCAGGTTCGGGAAGCAGAGTCAGGCTGGGGGAGTGGGACCCCGGGCAGCGAGAATGGGGGGCTACGGACAAGCCAGAAAGAGCTCTCCGGTCCGGAAGGGCCTCTGCTCTACCCCAGGTTTCCAGCACTGGCCTCCACAGGGATGTAGGCCCCGGGCCACAGTACCCCTGGCACCCAAGCTTGGAAGCAGGGGAAGCCTCTTGGGTGCAGCGGGCCTGCCTCCGTCCAGACGGAATCAGGAGGGAGGCGGTTTCCTAACGTTCACACCGGCCCTCTCCTCATAATACCCTCTTCTGCCATTTGCACGGTGGCGTCTCATTCCTGCCGGCGGCCTTGGGGCCACTGAAAATGGATGTTGAATGAGAATGCTTCTGTTTGGGGGGAGAGAACTCTAGGAAGCTGACTCCCTCCCAGGGCTGCTCTAGCTCCTTCTGCAAGCTCATCCGGAGTCGCTCGTGGGACCCAGCGATCCCCTCCCAATGATCAGGGACGGGTCCCCCTCACAGTCGGAGCTAAAAGTGTGGGTGCAAAAAGCTACAGAGAAATCTCTCCAACAGAACGTGATAGAGCCCAAAATCACCAAGATCCAGGCTCAGATCTCCTCCAGGAACAACCAAACTTGGGTCTGCCTCAGTTTCCCCGACTGTAAAATGTGGATAATGATACCCTGCTTCAAAGCGCCGTGAAGATCAAATGGTATTTGCAAAATACTCTTAGTATGGTGCCTGACATATAGTGTATATATGTATAATAGGATATAGATATTACAGATAATACCCCTGACTCCAAAGCGCTGTGAAGATCAAATGATATTTGCAAAATACTCTCAGTGTAGTGCCTGATATATAGTAGTGTGTGTATATATATATATATATATATTCATAGCATAGTATATACTATGTATACACTAATAATGATCATCTATAAATGATCATTCTCCCTGAAAGGGCTCACATTGTCCACATCGTGTTGCAATATAAAATTCCTCCTTGACATTTGAGTTTGCCGTAGGAGTCTAGGGCTGCAGACTGAGAGTTGGAAGAGACCTTAGAAGCCATCAAATCCAACCCTTTCACTTAACAGTTAGTCAGTCAATGAACATTTGCTAAGAACCTACTATGTGCCAGGCAGTGTGCTAGATGACAAATAAGGAAACGGAAGCTCAGAGAGCTACCATAGAGACGGGTCAGCGATATGATGTAGAGAGTATGGGATTAGGGTCAAAGAGATCGTGTTTGAATCATACCATAGCCATTTCTTGGTTGTGTGACCCTGGATAAGAAGTAGACCTCTCTAATGTTCACTGTCCTTATTTAGAAAATAGAAATGAGAGCAGCACCTCATGTGGTTGTAGTAGGATTTATATGAGAATAAATTAAATAAGAATATTTTAAATTCTGAAAATATCAAAGTGCTAAAACTTAATTTTTTAAAAAATTAAAAAAAAATCCAACCAACAAAATCCACCTAAAATAGAATTTAATTATTGAAAGGCAGCATGATAGTGAATAAGAATCTGGACCAGATTCTGAACCAGAAAGGCTTGAGTTCAATTTTTCCTTTTGACAAAAACTGGCAATATTAGTCTAAACAAATCACTTGGAGATAATTTTAAATATACAATTTCATAATATATAATTATATATGTGTGTGTATATATGTGTATATATACACACACATATATAATTTTATTTTAGTTTTGGATGAGACCAATTGTTTCATCTCTACAGGGATGTGAAAAGGAGGAAACTCTCTCTTCCAAAGCTGTCCAGCTATTCAGTTCTCCAGAATCCTTAAACTCAAAGATTGTTATGATACTGTAAGCATCCTGATGCCTCTTAGTGAGCCCCTACCTCTCCCCATTAATGGAGCAAAATCTTTCCTTAAGCCTTATTTTTCAGACTTCTTTGGCTCTGCTAAAGATCCATAATTGTAATCATTATTATTCTGGATCATTGTTACTAAGCATTAAATGCCAGACATCATGCTTTTTCAGCCTGAATATAGTCAACATTTTCCTAGAAGGAAAAAGCAAAACATAATGAAGTTTTCAGGTTGGGAACTAGCTATTGTGTGATAACCTGATAATAGTATAATAATTCAAAGATAATTATTAAACAGGAAATCTAGTGCACCCAGTGTATCAGACACCAAAGAACTATTGCAAGTTGGTGTAACTGACTACAAAGTCAGTTCAAAGTTTCAAAACTGAATCAAGGGAAAGGGAAATGATACCATATGATGATAATATGATATATAATATAATATAATATAATATGATGATAATGATACCACCTAATCATTCAACCAATCAACCCCTTGTGACACATTCTAGCCATATGACTCTTCATCATAGATATCTTTGGGTTCTCAGACAACTCTCTAGGACTAAGAGCTACAAAGGATCTGCTGATACGTTATCTGTGGAGAGCATTTCTACTCTGGAAATTCCCTATGCTTGTGAAATATAGCTATCAATAACTTTTTTTTTTGCTAAGACAATTAGGGTTAAGTGACTTGCCCAGGGTCACACAGCTAGGAAGTGTCTGAGATCAGATTTGAACTCAGGTCCTCCTGACTTCAGGGCTGGTGCTCTATCCACTGTAGCACCTCACTGCTCAAATCAATAACTCTTGATGGGGAATAACTCTCCTTCCATAGAATATATACTAGGTTCTATATTCTCTTAGTTACCAAAAGACAGACAAATAACTTACTGAATGTTCCTCCTCTTCTGGGGTTCATATAAAGTGTGTGGGATCAGTCAAGTAAGGACTTGTTTTAAAAAGTTAATTTCCATTGATTAATAAATGATTTTTTTTTCTAGCAAGAAGAAAATTGGGATTTCTCATTCTTCCCATCGTTCCCCTCACCAAAACCACCTAAATATCTGAGCGATCCCCCACCACCTTTACCCTACCCAAATGAACTCTGATCTCCATATTTCTGGTCTATCCAGATGAAACCATCTCTGGCCCCGAGGGAAAGCAAGACACCAGAAAATGCCCCAAAGTGACATGTTCCTGCTCCCCACCTCAGGAGGAGAATTTCTCTGCAATTATTTTTCCCTCTTGCCTTGCCGTCCTTGTCATCCCTGAGCCCTCTCCTCCTCCTTCCTGACCGGCCTTCTGGATCAGATGTCTGAGGTCCAGGCCTACCTCGTAGCCAGTGATGGCGATCTGATGCATGGAGTCATTAACCGACTTGATGATATCCAGGACGGTGGCCAGGGCTTCTTCCAGCTCTGCAGTGTCTTCTGAATTCTTGCTACACTTTAGCATCTCCTGTGGGAACCAAAGGACCATACGGGGAGTCAGAACGCCCAAGATTGTCCCAATGTACAATGAGAATGACCCCTAGCTCCTGAGCAAAACATGACAAAGAAAATCAGACTCAGGTCCGGCTGGTGGGTCTGAGAAGGCCAGAAAGTGTTTATCTTCTAAGTTAGCCTTGGAACTGACTTTTTTTGTTTGTTTGTTTGTTTGTAATTCTTCTTCACTTTATTTTTTTTTAAAGCTTTTAATTTGCATAACATATGTACAGGTAATTCTTCAACATTGACCATTACAAAGCTTTCCTTTACAAATTTTCCCCCCTAGTCCCCTCCCCTCCCTTAGATGGCAGGAAGTCCACTACATGTTAATAATACTTGTTATAAATATAAATAAAACATGTTAAAATACTTGATAAGTCAAATATATGTATACATATTTCCATACTTATCTTGCTGTGCAAGAACAATCATATCTACATGAACAAAAAAAATCAGAAAAAGGAAACCCAATGCAAGCAAACATCAATCAAAAGCATGAAAATGTTACGTTGTCCATATTTCATATCCCTCTCTCTGGGTATATGTGGTTTTCTTCAGTGAACAATTGGAACTGGTTCGAGACAATTCTGTGTTGCAGAGAGCCATGTCCATCAGAACTGATCATCATGTAATACTGTTGTTGCCATGTATAATGATCTCCTGGTTCTGCTCATTTTGCTCAGCATCAGTTCATGCAAGTCTCTCCAGGCCTCTCTGAAATCGTCCTGCTGGTCGTTTCTTACAGAGCAATAATATTCCATAACATTCATATACCATAATTTGTTCAACCACTCTCCAATTGATGGGCATCCATTCAGTTTCCAGTTTCTAGCCACTACAGAAAGGGCTGCCACAAACATTCTTGCACATGTGGGGCCCTTTCCTTCCTTTATGATTTCTTTGGGACATAGGCCCAATAGAAACACTGCTGGGTCAAAGGGTATGCACAGTTTGATAACTTTTTGAGCATAGCTCCAAATTGCTCTCCAGAATGGTTGGATCCATTCACAATTCCACCAACAATGTATTAGTGTCCCAGTTTTCCCACATCCCTCCAACATTCATCATTATCTTTTCCTGTCATTTTAGCCAATCTGACAGGTGTGTAGTGGTACCTCAGAGTTGTCTTAGTTTGCATTTCTCTGATCAATAGTGATTTGGAGCAACTTTTCATATGACTAGAAATGGTTTTAATTTCATCATCTGAAAATTGTCTGTTCATATCCCTTGACCACTTATCTATTGAAGAGTGGCTTGAATTTTTATGTGAGACAATTCTCTATATATCTTAGAGATGAGACCTTTATCAGAACCCTTAAATGTAAAGATGATTTCCCAATTTGATGCTTCCCTTCTAATCTTGTCTGCATTAGTTTTGTTTGTACAGAAACTTTTTAACTTAATATAATCAAAATTATCTATCTGGTGTTCAATTAAGAGTTCCAGATCTTCTCTGGACATAAATTTATTCCATCTTCACAGGTCTGAGAGGTAAACTATCCTATGTTCCTCTAATTTACTTATAGTATCACTCTTTATATCCAAATCATGAACCCATTTAGATCTTATCTTGGTATGTGGTGTTAGGTGTGGGTCAAGCCTTGGAACTGACTTCTATGTTATTTGGTGCTACTGGCTGGAAGACGACCATCAGCCAAAATGGTCCCAATTAATAGGAAAGACCTGGACCCATGAAATGCATGTTTACTTTTCTTCCTGTAAGGCTAAGTGCCCAGACTTTAAAATATAAAAAAAACCAAATCTTTTAAAACAACCTTTTCATTCTTGAAACAAGAATACAAGGCAAGAGACTTTTATCCAAGGCTTTGCAGAGAATCTTATTCCTGCTATTTTCATTGCCCTGGGAATAGTTAAAAGCAGATAGGATTCTGAAGCCATGGATTTTGAGCCAGAAGAGACTTCAGGAGGGCAATTAGTTTAATCCCCTAATTTTACAGGTGAGGAAAGTGAAGGCCCTATAGAGATGGAGTAACATTCCCAATTATACAAGAAATAAAAAGCTTGAGTAATCAGTCTGGAAGGGAAAGACTCTGGGTTTCTGTCCCAAACCACAACTGCTATTTCTGCTTACTCTGAGGCAATCTGTAGTTGTTTGTATTTCCTTCTTGGAACACCAGTCTGACAGAGGTGACTTCCAAGACCAGCAAGTGAATCAGATTTGGGTGAGAGAGGGCTGGGTAAAGTCACAAGCCTGAGGCAATCAGGGCCAAAATAAAGGAAAGGAGAAAGGGAGGAAGGGAGGAAGGGAAGGAGGAAGAAGGAAGAAAGGTAGGGAAGGAGGAAGAAAGGTAGGGAAGGAGGAAGAAAGAGAGGGAGGGAATGAGGGAGGGAGGGGAAGGAGAAAAGGAGGGGAGGGAGAGACAGAGAGAGAGAGGAAGGGAGGGAGGAAGAGAGGAAGGGAGGGAGGGAGAGAGAGAGAGAGGGAGAGTGGGAGGGAGGGAGAGAGAGAGGGAGGGAGGGAGAGAGAGAGGAAGGGAACGAGGGAGGGAGGGGAAGGAGGAAAGGAGGAGAAGAAGGGGAGGGAGAAAAGGAAGGGAAGAAGGGGAGGGAAGAAAGGAAGGGAGGGAGGGAGAAAGGAAGGAGGGAGGGAAGAAGAGAGGGAGGGAGGGAAAGAGGGAGGAAAGAAGGGAAGGAAAGAAGAAAGGAAGGAGGGAGGGAGGGAAAGAGAGAGGGAGGGAGGGAAGGAGGGAGGAAAGAAGGGAAGGAAAGGAAAGATGGAGGGAAGGAAGGAAGGAAAGGAGAAAGCAAGGAAAGAAGGAAAGGAGGAAGGAAGG
>JAJPUD010000374.1:16995-36717 GCA_023553655.1 Myrmecobius fasciatus | reverse complement strand
GAACTAGGGGACCTGAACCTGGACACGGAGCCACAGAACTAGTGAGTTTCTGAACCTGGACACAGGTATTCCTGGTTTCAGGAACCTGTTTGGGGCAGGGACATAGGAGCAGATTCTGACCCTGTGGGTTCTGTGAGATCAGAGTCTGATCTAAGCTAAGGGACAAAGGCTTCATCTTCCTGAGTGGGCCCTGCTTGGGAAGGACAGATGGAAAACGAGTGACTGTGGAGAAGAAAGGCTGTTATGGGTGTGGACAACAGTCTAACAACACAGGGCAGTGGGCACTCCTTCCAAGAGTCTGGTCCTTCCACCTGTAAGAACGTATGGCACCTCAGGGCTAAGTGACGTGTCCAGGATCCCCCAGCTAACGGGTCTATGGTCAGATTTGAACCCGGGTCCTCCTGACTCCAGAACCAGTGCTCTATGCCCACTTAGTTGCCCCTACATGGCACAAATTATGTGGGAAAAAAGGATGCGAGGGACTCTGCTTCTCGGCTATTTCAGGAATCAGCAGTCCCAAGCGCAAGGGTCAGCATAGCCGGCCGAGGCCTTCCAGGCCTTCTGTCACATCTGGAGGAGTTATTTAATTGAGTTTAATGATGGCCCTGGAGCTCAGATGGGGATTCCTTTAGAAGCTCCAGTGTGCAGAGGGGCTAAGTGACATGGTGCATGGAAAGCACTGGACTGGGAGCCAGGAAAAAGCAAGGTCAAATCCAACCTTCCATTTGACTTTCATGGGAACCTTGGAAACCCAGCTCTATAAAAGGCCCAAGGAACAGAGAAATCCCGCCTGGCCCCGTGCCCACTGTCATGTTCTTCACAGTTCAGCTGAAAGCTAAAAAATGATTTGAAGGCTGTAGAATAAAAATAGGAAACAGAGCTGTTCCAGGAGGAAATGCACTGACTCAGCCTCCTCAGGTTTCCTCAGAAGCATTAGTGATGGCCTCTGCCTAGGACTGTTCTGCCACTGCCTTCAGCTGGGTGACTCAGGAAATGCTCCCTAATCCTCATCAGTTCCTACATTTTAAAGATCAGGAGAATGGCTGAATGAGTTATGGTATGTGAAGGTAATGAAATAGTATTGTTCTATAAGAAATAATAGGCAGGATGATTTCAGAACGACCTGGAGAGACTTGCAGGAACTGAAGCTGAGTGAAGTGAGAGAGAAGAGAACAAGATTATGGGATTATTGGCTCTTTTCAACAAGGAGGTGATTCAAGGTAATTCCAATAGCCTTGGGATGGAAAATCCACATGCAGAGAAAGAATTGTGAGACTGAATATGGATCAAAGCATTGGATTTTCACCTGTTTTGTTGTTTGCTTGTTTTTTTTCTTATTTCTTTCACCTTTTGATCAGATTTTTCTTGTGCAGAATGACAAATATAGAAATATGTTTAGAAGAAATGCACATGGTTAACTATATACTTCTTGCTGTCTATGAGGAGAGGGGAGAGGGAGAAAAAGTTGGAACACGAGGTTTTGCAGAGGTGAATGTTAAAAACTATCCTTGCATAAATTTGGTAAAATAAGAAGCTTTAAAAAATAAAAATGAGGACGTTGGATGAGACGATCTTTAAAGTCCCTTTTGACCTTTTCATTCTGGATTCTTTAAACACGGCAGCCAATGGGACATCTGAGATAGGAAGATGGCAACATGGAGAGTTCTCACTTCTCCAACCATGCTTCATGCCACAGTTCCTCAGAACTCCTTCTTACTACCTGGAGAAGGGGTTGTAAATCTTCTCAGACCACCCAGAGGAAGGCAAACCAACCCTGAGTTGTCATTTATCTTCAAGCCCATTTTAACATTGGCAGAATCTGGGCACCAATGGGTGGTGCAGAGGAGAGAGTGTTGACTGATGG
Source organism: Myrmecobius fasciatus (assembly GCA_023553655.1). Taxonomy (NCBI): domain Eukaryota; kingdom Metazoa; phylum Chordata; class Mammalia; order Dasyuromorphia; family Myrmecobiidae; genus Myrmecobius; species Myrmecobius fasciatus. Next base: position 34,853 of record JAJPUD010000374.1, on the reverse strand, counting down.
CGAGAAGACCCTTCTGCCTGAGTTCAGATGTGGTCTCAAATCTTCCCCAGCTGGGTGACTCTGGGCAAGTTGCCTCGTCTGTATCCGGATAGAGTTGGAGAAGGAAATGGCAAACCCTTCCATCGTCTCTGCCAAGAAGACTCCAATAGGGTCACAGAGAGTTGGACACGGCTGAACCCCACGGGGGTCAGCATCCTGCGCCATGACCCAAGCTTGGCTCCCTCCTTCTGGGGATTTGCATTTGCTCTCCTATTGCCCAGGCCATGGATTAGGATTTGCATGTGTGTATCTTTTCTGCAGACCGGTTTTTTCATGTTCCCACAATTAGACCCTCATGCAAAACCTTGTGTTTCAAATTTGTCCTCCTCCTTCCCCACCTCCCTCATGGGCCCAGTTCTAAAACTGATCCGTATAGAAGCCATGACCTGTTGTCTGACTTGGACCAGTTCCCCTGTGCTCAGGTAGCTGGTGAAAGGGTTTGCTCAGAAAATGGATAGCAAAGTCAGGATATGAAGACAGGCTATAAAAACCATACTGAAAGGGGCATTAGAAGCCGTCTAGTCCAATCCCTGACAATTTACAGAGGAGGATATTGAGTCTAAAAGCAAGAAAGAGCATTGCTCAATCCATAGCCAACCAACATGCATTTATTAAGCACTTACTTTGTGCCCAACACCGTACTGAGCACTAGGAATACAGAGACAAAAATGGAACGGTCCCTTAAGTGACTTTTGGTCTGAGATATTTCTGTTGGTTGCCCATATATATCTTGGAGATATAGATCAATCGATCAATCGAATAGATAGATGATAGATATGTAGTAGATGGATGGATAGATGGATAGATAATCTTGGATATATCTTGGATAACAGACTCTCATGAAAAACACTTGATAAGGCAATGGCTGAAACAGGATTCAAACTTGGTTCTTCCAGTCTCCAAGTGGAGGGCTCTCTCTAATCCACTGACAAGGAGGGTGGAGGTGGGGAGGAAGCCAAACTGCCCCTCAGAGAGGAGGATTAGTGAAAGGGCCCAGCTTTCTGCCCATCAAGAAAGGCAGGCCAGCTTAGGGGGGTAATGGCAGCTGCCATCGAGACCCCTGGAGGAGATCTCAGAGGGCAGCTAGACCTGGACTCTTATTTTACAAATGAGGACCTCGATTCTGGAAGAAGTAAGGTTGATGGCTCAAGGTCAACAGGTACCAAATGGCAGTGCCTGGGCACAGGGCCTTCCCAATTGCCTGCCAATGTCTGGATGGCAGAGGGGCCAAAGGTCTCTTTAGGAGTGACTGATACTGCTGGGGGAATCCATTATGAAATTTAATCTTTAATTCTTTCTCATTGCTCAAGTGAAGTAACACACTTAAAACCTTTAAGCGCTGTAGAAATGTCAGACCGTCAGCTCCTTGGGGACTTTTTTGGTATCCCCAGTGCTTAGCCCATGAGATTAATCTTGATTGATCGATAACTCTCTGTGTCCTCATCAGTATGTAAGGAGACCCACACAAGTGTCTGCAACGGTTCAGAGAGCACAATTTCTCGGGGAACTTTGGGCTGCCAAGGGGACTCCACTCTACTTCCTCTGTCACTCCCATCCTGCCAGCCCCCTTCCCCTCACCGCCCGGGGCTGCTGACTGGGAGGGACCCGGTTCCCCATCTCAGCTTCCTCCTCCACCACGGGGTTACGTTAGTTCAGAAGCATCACATGCAGCCTGCAGAACTCTGAAGTGCAGCGAGAACCAGATGAAATGTAATTGGGGACTGTTTAACAAAATAAAAAACAACCAAAAGAGCCAATATGGCGGGGCAGGGATCGACTTCTGTGTGAGTTGGAGGGCCGCTGGCCCTTCTGGCCCCAGGTCTTAGGGCCCAGCAGCCTCGCGCTGCCTCTGAGTCACAGGCTGCGCCCCTACATTAGTGGGTGGACTCACCCATGAAGGGCATCGAGGAGCCCAAGAATCTTGCCGGGCAGGAACGTGGGCCCCAGAAAAACCAGGTGAAACATGTCACTGAGGAGAAGCTCAAGTCTCACACTTGTTGAGTGACTCCACTTGGGCAAGACGGCTGGCGTAGGATGCACCAGGTCTGCTCGTGGTGGGGCGAGGAGAAGGCGTCTGGGGGGAGAGCCCTGGGGAAGGGGAAGCCCCTCGGAGCAGGATGAGGTGCGCGGGATATTAACGGCATCCTCTGGGAGAAATGGCCCTCGTCCGTCTCCATCCTGGGCCAGGAATTTTTTTCCCCCTTTTCCCTGGGGCTCTGGGGCTGCTGGTCCTTTCTGGGTCGGCTCCCCCCTTCCTTTTCACCCATCCGGGTCTCAGAGACTGGGTGTGTTCCTTTCAGGTGTGACTCAGTCTGCCCTGTGCCTCCAAGAAAGCGTCCTGGGGCTGGGAGGGAACCTGCTCCTCCCTCTGCCCTGCAAATCCCAGGATGCCAGTCAACTCCCAATCAACAGAAGGAGTGGCGGGCCCCAGAGCCGGGCACAATCCTTCCAGGCTGGCCGGATCCAAGCAGGAAAGGACCGCGCGCCTTGGGATCTCACCTCTCTCTCCATGTCTCCTAAATCAGCAGCACTGATCAGGAGATAAGCAGAGCCATCCTCTGCCTGTCAAGGCCCACCATCAGCTGGCAACCAGGGTCTCTGGAGTTCTGGCAGAGATGCCCAGGGACCGAGGGAAGGGCTCACTCTTGTGATCTCATGGAGCCTCTGTGCCCAGGGCACAGGAGGAGACCTAATCCCAGCATGGGTAACCCAAACACGGATGCCACAGAAAAGCTCCCCAGAATGGCCGGCTCTGTCTCATGGATTGCCTCCCTCTCCCCTTGGCAGCCACAGGCCGGGTCCTGGGCTAGCTCAGCATCTATCAGAGGGGCCGGTGCCCTCGCTGGCACGTTAGCAGCTGCCCTCTGGCTCCTCAGTCACTGCCCAGCCTTTTGGGCTGGGTAACATTTGCCTGTCAATGAACTTGCCCCATCCTTGCTTTATTCTCCTTTAGAACCTCTGAGTCTCAGGGTTGGGGCAGGGCTGGCCTTGGGTCCTGCACCCTCATAATAACTGCCCCTCCGCCGGCCCTTTTCCCCACCTCTCTGCTTCTGTCCCTTCAGGCTCCTCGGTTTGCATCCTGGATTCACTTTCCACCTCTCTCACCATTACTTGTAATCATTATAACAGCCCTTTAATTGGACTCCTTGCTTCCAGACACTCGACCATTCCCGGCAGCTTCCTCTCACTTCCAAGCACAAAGTCCCCTGCTTGTCATTTAAAGTCCTTCCCAACTGCTCCAAGCATTCTGCAGAGTGGTTTGGAATGGTGCCCAGAGGGCAACCAAGCTGGGCAGATCCTTTGATCCACCAACACCACCGTCAGGTCTGGATCCCAGAGGGATCATAAATGGGCCAACTCGCACTACAATATTTAGAGCAGCCCTTTGGGGATGGCAAAATATTGGAGATTGAGGGGAGGTCACTCAATAAGGGAATGACTGAGCAAGCTATGGTATGGGAATGTAATGAAATATTATGCAATAAGAAATAATGAACAGGCAGAAAAACCTGGGAAGACTTGTATGAACTGATGCAAAGTGAAATGAGCAGAACCAGGAGAACACTGTATACAGTATCAGCAGCGTTGTATGATGATCGACTAAGACTGACTCAGCTCTTCTCAGCAACACAGTGATCCCAGAAAAGTGCAAAGGAGTCCCAAAGGAAAACCATACCTACATCAAGAAAAGGAGCTGATGAGCTCTGAATGCAGATTGAAGCATTTCCCCCCATTTACTCTCTTTTTTTGTATTTCTTTTTCTGTTTGATCTGTTTCTTCTTTCACAACTGTGACTTTATGGAAATGTCAAACTGCCTACCATTTCTTGGAAGAGGGAGGGAACCAGGGGAGAAGAAAAATTTGGCCCTCAAAATCTTGTCAAAATGAATGCTAAAAATTTTCTTGATATGTAATTATGGGGAAAAATAAAATATTATTTTTTAAAAAAGAAAAAAAAACCGGCCAGAACAATAACAAGAAAAACCCCAAAGTCCTTTTACAACCACATTGGCCCTTCGTATTTTTCCAATTTTCTTTACTTCCTTCCATGAACCCTCTATGATCCATCAAGAGTGGACATACTTGTCTCATACTTTTTTCCCCCTTCAAACAATCTTTATTCCAACCAACCTGATTCTCTTATCTTCCTGACAAGTGACTGACAGAAAGACAAGAGAGACAGAGACAAAGAGGAAGAGAATGGGGAGAGAGAGACAGAGAGATAGAGATAGATAAAGAGAGAGACAGAGAAAGAGAGAGACAGAGTTCAGTAAAGTCACTTTTCTTCTTCCTTCTTCTTCTTCTTCTTCCTTCTTCTTCTTCTTCTTCTTCTTCTTCTTCTTCTTCTCCTTCTTCTTCTCCTACTTCTTCTTCTTCTTCTTCTTCTCCTTCTTCTTCTCCTACTTCTTCTTCTTCTTCTTCTTCTTCTTCTTCTTCTTCTCTGGGATATTTACTCTGCATCAGGATCACTGAATCAAAGGACTGATGAATAGTTGTATGACTTTTCTGGGAGAATTCCAAATTGTTTTCCAGGACCCATAGGCTAACTCATTGCTATCAACTCTTCCTGGAAGAAGTTACAAGAAAGACTTACTAGTTCCATTCTGGGCACTACAATTTTGGAAGAACATTGTTGGAGAATGTCCAAAGGAAGACAGACAATGAAGATGGAACAGAACCTGGAATCTCTGCTGGGTGAGGGGTGGGAAGGATGCCCAGGACAAGTCTCAGAGAAGAATTGGGGAGGGACAATCCTCGGTTATTGTGTTCTGGCTTGAGGGGCTCTCTTGAGGAAAGATAGATGAGACATGTTCTATTTGGTCCCAGAGGGCAGGGTCAGAAACAATGGATGGAAGTTACTAAGAGACCAATTTAGACATGAAGTCATGGAAAAACTCTTGTGAGCTAGAATGGCTGATGCTGAGAGGAAACAGGTCATTAGGGGTCTTTCTGCAGGATGATCATTTGTCATTTCTTTCCAATGCTCAAATTCTGTGATTCCCAAGAAAAGGGATGAAAGAAGAATTCTGGAAAAAACTGAGAAAGTATCTGGCAAAGGTGCACGTATGATTCACATGTACATGTATGTACATGATTTCCCTTGGGGAAAGCAAGAAGGTGCTAAGCGAGGGCCAGGGATGAAGATGACTGAACTGAAATTAGGTCCTACCTTCCTTATTGCTACCAGGTGGCATTCTGGGCCAGAGTGCACCGACTGTTGTCCAGGATGGAGATGAATGAAGGCAGTGTTGCTACACAGAAAAGCCTTGGGGCTGGTGAAAAGGGCATAGGTATAAATGGAAACCACAGAGGTCAGGTACTCATGACTGAAGGAGTATTTGTGTATGAAAAACAAAAGCAAGAAACTCCTAAATCCACAAAATCTGTCACTCTCCATAAGCAAGGACCAACATGTGCTCCGCAAAGGGGCCAGCTGCCATTTTCAAGCTGCTGCTCTTTTTAATCACAGAAGACTGATAATGCAGGCTATCCCATTCACCAGGGCTTTTAAACCAACGTGAGGAGCATCATTTCGACTGGAATGTTGACAAGAGGCCAATCTCTGACTCCAACTCCTTCCCCACTCCCCGTACCAAGCGTGGTGACCTCCTCCCACCAGACAGCAGGTGGAAGGCCACATTAATTCATCCTGTTATTAGTTTAAGTAAAATATCAACAGGCAGGCAAATACTTTTCAGGAACATCACGTCCCATGCTGCAGATCTGTGGATTCCCAACAGCCAGTCCCATCATTCCTACTTACACTAACAACTTACCCTGCATTTATTTGGGGTTTATTTTCCATATAAAGGAGGGGGCATTTGATCTCCCCTCACCTCTCCCAGCTCAGTCTGACCTGGACTGACACCGACTATTGAACTGTCATCTTAGCTCAGGGTGACTGAGGGTGGGAGGTTGGGGGAAGGGAGACGAAATGTTTTGGGGGAGGCAGAAGGGTTGGGGCCAATCAGTTATTTTTCCTTGTTTCTCCAGCAGGCACTGCTCTTCCTAATTGCACCAGAGAAAAGTGTTAACCTCTCATGAGATATCACAAGGTATTAAGAACTGGTTAGTACATTTGTACCACATGATCTTTATTATAGCAAAAGTTAGGAGCGGAGGACCAAATTCCCCTTCCCTGACAATTATTTAGGAGAGTTGTCACCCTTTATAGAATGTAAGCTCCCTGAGGGCAGGGCCTGTTTCATTTTTGTCTCTGTCTCTTTATATGGTATATGATGCAGAGTGCGTGTCTAATAAATGCTTGTTGATCGATGGATATATATTCTTTTTGTATATTCATACCGATGTACCCATCATCTTCCCAATAGACTATAAGAACCCAGAGGGCAAGAACTGTTTTCTTTTTATCTTTGTGTCTCCATGGGTTCAAATGCAGCCTTAGACACTGACTAGCCGTGTGACCCTGGACAAGTCACTTAACTCTGCCCCAGTTTCTTCATCTGTCAATTGACTGGAGAAGGAAATGACAAAGTGCTCCTGTATCTCTGCCAGATCCAATGCCATGGAACAACTCCAGCATCCAGCAGGATCCTGCCGTGCACTTAGCAAATGCTTGCAGATCCAAAGGTCACCAGGCAAAGGACTGAGAAATAAGTGCCTCGTACTCACCAAAAGATCCAGGAACATGTCTGAAACAGGCTGGATCCAGGTAGCCAGGAAAGGTGAACTTACCCTTTTTAGGAAACACCGGCCAAGAAATTCAGGATTCTCAACGCAGTTTTCCAGTTCTCTAAGAAAAATTCTAAGGAGAAAAATGTAGATAGTTTGGATTTTTAAAAAAAAATATACTGGCTTAAGAACAAAGATCAAAGTTTGAATGGGGGCTGGAGGGAAGGAAGGGAAACTAAAAATATACCATGCTGTTCTCCCTTACTCTGGAGTCTCCTTTGTTATTAGAAGCAGCCCAGACCCAAGGCTGCCCCACCAGCTCCAAGCCCTCCTGGTAAACATCCTGGACACTCCTCTCAGCGTGTGAAGAGGGGAAGAGGAAGGACATTTGGGAGAGCTGGGCTGTGTCCCTCTCTGTCACTTTCTTACTTGGGTAAGGAATTCTCCTGCAAAATGAGGGGGAGGGCTGGATGCTCTCTAAGCCCCTCCGCCTCTCATAGGCTCAGGTTCTAAGACTGAGACAACACAGAGGCAGGTGGACTAGAGTCACCCAGCAACGTGCTCCCATCAACCAAGGAGCATTTATTAGTGACAGCAGGGGAGGGGATTTGGGCTGTCTTCCCATCTCCCCTCTGTGCTGGGAACACTTCTGTCTTGGTCAATGGAAAGAGCTTAATCGATATGTTATCCATTTCTCTCTGTTTCTCTATCCATCTATCTGGCTCTATGTTTATCCATGTAGATCTAACAATCATCTCTTCATCCATCCATCCAATCTATTAATGTTTATCTAAGTCTACTGGCCTATCTGTCTAGTTCTACATCTATCTATAGACGTACACGTATAGTTCTATAGTATGTATAGTTCTACATCTACGTATAGATGTAGACATTTATTACTTATTGGACTGAGATAATAATCAATGTCTAAGTCATTTATCTCCATATCTACTCATCTATCTAGCTACATATCTATCTATATGTATGTATACATATATACATATACATCAATCATCTATTAAATCCATCTACCTATATCCATTTAACAATATCTGTCAACTTGTCTATCTATCTAGTTCTACATCTATCTAGATGTACATGTATAGTTCTATAGTATGTATAGTTCTACATCTACCTATGGATGCAGATATCATCTTATTGGACTTAGATATTAATCAATGTCTAAGCCCATTTATCTCCATATCTACCCATCTATCTATCTATCTATCTATCTATCTATCTATCTATCTATCTATATGTGTGTATACATATATATCAATCATCTATTAAATCCATCTTATATCTATTTAACAATATCTAAGTCAACTTGTCTGTCTGTCTAGCTCTACATCTATGTATAGATGTACATGTATAGTTCTATAGTATGTATGGTTCTACATCTACCTATGGATGCAGATATTAATACTTATTGGACTTAGATATTAATCAGTGTCCAAGTCCATTTATCTCCACATCTAGCTAGCTAGCTACATATCTATGTATATGTGTGTATGTGTACATATACATCAATCACCTAGTAAGTCCATCTAGCCACATCTATTTTAACAATGTCTAAGACAACTTGTCTATCTATCTAGTTCTACATTGATCTATAGATATAGATAGATATTTCTATATATAATTCAACTTGTCTATCTATTTCTGTATCCACCCTTGAGGGGCAAGGACTATTTTTGTTTCTTTGTATTTCCAGTGCTTTATTAGCACCAGGTAAGCACTTCATGACAGCTCATGGGTTTGTGTGCAGAATGAGCCTGGGGCAGAGGAAAGGCAGAGTTTCATGGTGGGGAGAGCCCTGGAAGACCTGCTCTCTAATCGCACCTCGGTCACTTACTAGCTCTGTGACCTTAGGCAATCCCTAGTCTGGGAAAATCCATTTTTCTTCTGTAAAACACATGTGATAACACTTGGGCTTCCTCCAAGGGGCTGTTGCAAGAACCAACAAAGCTCATGTGTGTGGAGGGCTTCCCAAGCCTCAGAAGCTCTGTGCAGGTCAGCGATGACCTTCAAGCCTCCTGGGGGTCCTAACACGGTCTCTCTTGCTGGCCCGCATCTGTGTCTCAGTTCTTAGCACAGGTCTGCCTGGCTCACCGTAAGCGCTGAAGAAATGCTTATTCTTTATGAATTCATGAATTCCCACCTTGGACTCCCATCGGCCTAGCAGCTCTCCATGGCCATTTCTGGCAAAGCTGAACCCCGAGAAGGGGGCATTTTCTTCATTGATGCGTTTAGATCTAGTTGGAGGAGATGTGGTGCTAGGGAAAGAGCACTGACACAGATGCTTCCTCCCTGAAGGCCAGCTTCCTCCTCTGTAAAAGGAGAGGGCTGAGCCAGCTGAGCCTTGAGGTCTCTTCCAGCTATAAATCCTACAACCCCAGTTCAAGAGCCCACTATGGTCAGCCCAGATGCCAATTAACTGTTCTCACTGACTGTAAACACTGGGCAAAATGCCACAGAAAATAAGATTCTCTTTTGCATGAGTTTGAATGCCCTTTCCTAAAATAAAATCACAAGAACCTGCCTTGCTTGCCTCCATTCCCGGGCTATACTGATGGTGTCTGTTTTAAATTCTCATGTTGAATTAAATGAAGAGGGAAAAAAGCCATTTTTGTTTAATTCAGCTCCTAACCCACCACCAAAGATCTCATGTTGTGCAATGAGCGAGGCAACGTTTAAGACTGGGGATGAAACCAGTCTGGTTTGGGCAGTGAGTTAATTATAGGCTCCACGCTCCAGCCTGAGCATTACACTGCTTCCTCCTTAATCCGGGGAGGTTAAACAGGAATTCCTCTGACAAGTGTAATCAGGGACTGGGAGGCCCGAATTACTGGGACTGCCGCCTCTCCTAGCTACAAGCTCTGTGAGTTTGGGTCTCATCCAGAAAGTCCTCGCTCCTGCGAGACGCAGAAATGGAAATGATTGAAACTCTACCCCCATCTTCTTCCCTGGGATCCTGGGGGATTATTCTGCCCACCCAACTCAGGCAAGCTGCTTTTACCTGACATAGCTATGGATGATACTTGTGAGACCATGGGGCGGAGTACCTGGGACACTGACCCCAGGGTGGAGAAGAGCTGAGTGCAAATCCCTTCTTGGACACAGCTGGCCGCGTGACCTTGGACGAATCCCCAAATTGTGCAGAGATCCAGATGCAGTCTAAGGCCCAGAAGATGCCCACTTGCATTGAGAGAGGGAGTTCCCTCCCTGGGACTTCCCCACACCCATGAAATCACAGGGATAGTCCAGAGCCCTAATGACCTTGAACTACATTATAGTCTATAACATATTTACAAAAAGAATAAGCAAATCAGCATTGATTTTTTCTTCATACTTCTAACTTAAACCATTTCCGTTAAACAAAGTCCACTGCTTTCTGCCCATTCTTCCCTGGGGTGAGCTTCTCGAGGATGCTCCTTTTCCCATTGGAGAGAAAAATGGCCCCGAAGTTCCTCTTCTCTGGAAGTCTTCCCTGACCTCCTGAGCTGGGCCACTTCCTGCACCTGGTGGTTCACACTCCAGCCCTTTCAATCCTTCCCATCCCCACCCTGACTGGAAGCTCCTTGAGGACCCTCGCTGCTTGGCTGTTGAGCACAGTGTCCAGCCAGATCCTTTGTAAAGAGGGGATGGTGTTGGAGCTGGGTTCTGACGGGAAAGAGGGATTCTAAGGGTGGGAGGGGAGGAGGGAGAGAGAACCCTCCACAGAGCAGGGACCCCTGGGAGATACAGACCTGTTATGGAACTCGTGTATTTCATGGAGATTTCCAAAGAGAATTTCCTTTTTGTTCTGAAGAGCAACTGGGATCAGGTGATTTAAGTCTGGATTGTCCATTTCTGCGGCATAACCCTGCAGAGGGTGAACAGGTGGGAAGAATCACAGATGGGAACATAGGAGGAAGATGCTCCTGATTCACCCTCTCACCCACTCAGGGGAGAAGGAACTGGCTTTACAATCTGAAAGGATGGGTTCAGTCTCAGATCTATACCCCTAGCCTTGCTTAAGACGTTGACTTCTCAGTGCCTCAGTTTCCTTATTTGTAAAATGAGGCAATTGGACTAGATGGGCCTCTTGCTCCCTTTCCCCCCAGCCCCCACCTGGGACCCCCAACACCAAATGGGCAATCCACCCTCCATCCCCTGGCTTTGGTCTGAGCTGCTCTCCACTCTCCAGGCTAAACTGCCCCTGCAAGTCCCTGACTTTTGCCTGAGGATGGGAAGGAGGTAGCCTTTATGCTTTCAGCGGACCAGAGGGTATGCAAAGTGCAACTGAAGGGTGGGCCTTCTCCTCATGCTGGCTCCCTGCTCCCAACAAGTTAGGTCTGGGAAAACAAGCTCTCATACTTGGTGGATGGAAAAGACACTGGATTTGGAGTCAGGGGACAAAGGTTCAGATCCTCACTCTGCACTTCTGCCCCTGTGATCTTGGGCAAGTAACCCTGGACCTTCCTTTCCTCATTTATAAAAGACAGAGCTTGGATAGGGAAGAGAGATGCCCAATCCCCAGCTGCCAGACTCATTGAGAACCAGACTACAATGTGATTGGGAAATGTTTAACAAAATAAATAAATAGAGTCAATATGCAGCTCGCAGGGATCACTTTCTATTTGCCTTTCATGCCATTGATCTCTAAGTTCTCAGTCTGTAATTTGATAAACTACATGATCTTGGGCGAGTCACTTAAGGCCCCTTTACCTGCCATTCAGTTTCCTAAATAACAAAATGAGAGGGAAACCATCTCTCTGACATATTATTTATTTCACAAAATTCAAAATTTCCTCCAGCGTTTGTAAGACAGTGATCAAAATATTTTGCAGGGGTTGTATTTTTATGAAATCTGTAGTTAAGAAGAGAAACAGGCTTTCTTATCACAAAAAAGGGTAGTTGTCCCTGGGTTTTATCAGCATGGAAGGCTGAAGTACAAAAAACAAAACAAAACAAAACAAAAAAACTTAAAACCCTAAGGTTTGCCTAAGGCATCATTTGAAAAAAGTTTCATCTAAGATTTGATTTTGCTATATCAGATGAAATGCCAGCCATCAATGCAATTTAAACTGAATATCTTGTTAACCACTTGATGTTCATCATCAGGGCAAACAACTATGTTTGCTTAATAACTTTATATTTAAATTAATTTCAATGTATAAGATATCAGAATTTTTTTTCCAGTCTCTTCCGCTAAATCTCCGTGAGGTTTTTTTGTTCATTCATTCTCATGAACTTTTCTTTTTTTTATTCCTCATACTTAACTCCCTTAATTGCCTTATAACATTAAAAATGAGTATATCATAATTTGTTTAACTATTACCCTATTTTTGGACATTTAGGTTGTTTTTAATTTTTTTTCATATATGTAGAATGTTCTACACACACAGCCACATAATGCTACTATGAAAATCTTTGATTAGATTTTTTAAAAATTTTTGATAACCACTTTCAGGAAGGTCATGTTCTTAATAATGAAATCATGGATAAAAAGGTATGATTATTTTAATAACATTTACTGCGTATTGCCAAATCACTCTCTAGAAAGATTTTATATCTTTGCAATTCTACCAACAGTAAATTAGTACACTTGTTTCTCTACAAGTCCACCCTGAATAGTAGAAAATATATGATCTTATAAAAGCAGAAAGGCTTGTTTTTATTAAAATCTTGATGGAAATTACTAAGATTGAAGAAAATGTGTTTTTAGTGGATCTGCAATTTCTTTAAAATGGGGAATCTTTTTATAGATTTTTAGAATAGGAGTATGAAAACTCCCTCTGAAAGTATAGATTAGCAGCCTCTCTGCTCTTGGAGAGTTGGTTGCTTGGGGCACTGAGAGATGAAGCTCTTGCCCTTGCTCAAATAGGTAGTAAGTTTCAGAATCAGCATTTGAATCCAAGCCTTCCTGAATCCCAAACTGGTTCTTTATGCATTAAGACAATGGATTCTTGCTGTGCAACAGAAGCTCAGCAGAATCAAAGTATTCCAGAAACACAGTCAGCTTACCTCAATTATACTTTGTAGTTCCTCAACATAAACTCGTTCTGTCTCAATCAGCTCATGCATGATGTGGCTAAAACAGAGAAAAGACCAAGTTGCTTCAGAATCCACAGAAACACTGTACTGCTGAATTTTTCCCCTTCCTCATATCCCTGGATATTAATAAAATGAAGTGTTCTAGCTTCATTCTGTTCTATTGTCTTAATGTATACCTTTGGTCACAAGGGGAAACTGGGACAATATGCATAAATCTCAAAGATCTAGTGGCTATAAATGGTTATAGAGTTTCTTTATGATGTGAGATGGTCATTTTTACATTTAAAAGAAACAATTGATTATTAATATATTTTCTACGTTTTGCTACTTTCTCCACAAACCAAATTCAGAACTATTAAAAAACAACAAGTTTGCTTAAATAGCCATTGTCAATTCTCTCCAGTTTTCCCCATTCATTCACAAATGCCAACTGAAAGCTGGGGACAAAGTGGAGAGGTGTGGGCTGGATTCTATGAGCAGACTAGGTCAACGTCAAAGTGGAGTGCTGGGGAGAGCGGGTCAGTAGAACTGTCCAGAGTCTGTTGGTGAGTGGGAGGCTCCATATGCCCATCAAAGACTAGAATGACCGTTGTAGATACAAAGCTGAGCTATGGCTCGTGTTGGATGGCAAGACTGGGATACAAGAAGAACGAATTGGATGGAATTGAATTGGGATGAATGTCAAGTTCTGCTTTTGGGTCCAAATACTCAATTTCACAAGGAGAGAAGGGTGCTGGGTAAGAGCGGCAGATACATGGCTGGACAACAGTCCTTAACAAACAGTTTGGAGTTCCTGGCAGATGGCACAGTCAGCAAGGGGACATGGCCCGAATGCCTTGCCCTGGACTATTTAACCATACTGGGAATGTTGCATGCAGGTTCTAGCACCACAGTTTAAGGATGTTGAGAAACTGAAGGAGGAGGACAGCCAGAGGATGGATGGAGGACTTTGACTTCAGGCCATATGAAGAAAGGGGAAGGAAAGGGAATATGCGTTTATGAAGTTTCAACTGTGTGTCAGCACTGTGCTAAGGACTTTACAGACATTATTTTATTTGATATGAGAATGGGTAAGAGGAACCAGGGATGTTTAGCCTGGAAATTATGACCTGGGATCATAATTTAAATGAAAAGTTATCTCTCAGGACTGTGTGAACTGAGGGTGGATTACAACACAGCATTTTCACTCTTTTTGTTGTGATTTGCTTGAATTTTATTTTCTTTCTCATTTTTTTCCCTTTTTAATCTGATTCTTCTTGTGCAGCAAGATAATTGTATAAATGTGTATCTATATTGGATTTAACATATATTTTTATCATGTTTAACATATATTGGATTACATGCCATCTAGAGGAAGGGGATAAGGGAAAGGGAGGGGAGAATTAGAACACAAGGTCTTTCAAGGGTTAATGTTGAAAAATTTATCCTTGTATATGTTTTGAAAATAAAAAAAAACTTCAATTAAAAACAAGTTCTTTCTCCATGGCCCATTGATATCTGTCTCATGATAGATAATGTTACAGTGAAGGATTGTAAATGGGCCCACAAAGCCCTCCTCTAAGGTCCAGTTCAGGGAGTTTGGGGATCTTTGTCTGCCAGAGGGAGGGGCTGATCTGCTCCAGCATCACCTTCCAGAAATACTTTTCGTGTTCATTCACATAATTGTTCCCCTTCTGTACCTAATTACCAGGGGGCACAATAACTCCCCCACACATGGCAAAAGACCCGGATGAACTTCCTTTTAAGTTATTCTTGATCAAACACTAGACGCTACTCAAGTGTGTTTCAGCTTTGTAGTTTGTTGCTGTAGTAACATGTTCATTTGCTGGGAACTTTAGAAAAGAGGGCACATTGACCTCATTCACCTGCAGTAAAACCCACAAACAGAAATAAAAGGGAAAGGAGTTTAAACGACAAACATAACTGTCATAGAGGTAGAGCTGGAAAAGGCCTTGGCGGCCGTGGAGTCCAACCCCCTTGAGTTACTAACATGGTGGGCAGAAAGGTGCCATAAGGAACAGAATGCTGGCCCTGATGCCAGCATTTAATTTCCAATCCTGCCTCAGACATTTATTAGCTTCATGGTCTGGGACAAGCGTTACTTAGCTTTTTTTGCTTTTTTTTTAATTTTAAGTTTTTAAATTTCAAAACATATATAATTTTTCAACGTTGACCATTGACAAATTTGGTGTTCCAATTTTCCCCTTCCTTCCCCCCACTCCCTCCCCTACATGGCATGTAATCCAACATATGTTACTTAACTTTTCATCCTCAGCTTCCCCATCTGTAAAATGAGGATAATAACAGCAAATAAAGGTGGTAGTGGAGAGTGTGCACTGCAAGGTAACAAAGAGCATCATTGAATGGAACACTTGGTAATAATCACCTTGCAAAGAAAACATGATAAGAGGGAGGAAGGAAAGAAGGAGAGAAGGAAGGAAGGAAAGAAGAAAGGAAGGAAAAGAAAAGGAGGAAGGGCTGAAGGGAGAGAGGAAGGAAATAAAAAAAAGGAAGGGAAGGAGGGAGGGAGGGAGGAAAGAAAGAAATCCTGTTGCTTGCCATCTTGGGGAGGGGTTGGGGGAAAGGAGGGGAAATTTTGTAATACAAGGTTAGGACAAGGGTCAGTGTTGAAAATTTAGCTGTGCATATGTTTTGAAAATAAAAAGCTTTAATAAAAAAAATTTTAAAAAGAAATTAAAAAAGGAAAGAAATCCTGCCATGTTACTGAACCTCAGAGCTCTAGGCAATTTTTTAAATAGTTGTTTTCCCTAGTTACATGTCAAGAAAATTTTTAATATTAATTTCTCTAAGACTTTGAATTCCAAATTTTTATCCTTCTCTCTTTCCCCTCCCCTCTTCTGAAGATGGTAGGCTTTTTGATATAGCTTATGCATGTGCTTATTATGTAAAACATTTCCACATTAATCACAGAAAGAAGAAACAGATCAAAAGGGAAAAAAACCCACAAGAAAGAATAGAATTAAATGGGGGAAAATGCTTCCATCTGTATTTAGTCCATCAGTTGTATATCTGTTTGTGGATAGCATTTTCCTTCATGAGTCCTTCGTATTCATCTTAGATCATTGTGCTTCTGACAAGAGCTGAGCCAGTCATAGTTGATTATCACATCATTATCACAGTGTTGCTGATACTGTATACAACGATCTCCTAGTTCTGCTCATTTCACTCAGTAGCTGTTCATGTAAGCCTTTCCAGGTCTCTCTGAAATCTGCCTATTCATCATTTCTTATTGTACGATAGCATCCCATCAAATTCATACGTTACTGCTTTTTTAGCCACTTCCCAAGCCATGGGCCTCTCCTCAGTTTCCAATATTTTGCCACCACAAAAAGGGCTGCCACAAACACTTTTTCACGTGTAGTTTCCTTTCCCTTTTTTATGATGACTTTGGATCTAGACACAGAACAGTTGCCCAGAGAGAATTCTACCAACAAAATCATAGATCCCTAAGAAGCAAATAAGTATTTTCAAGTGGCTGGAATAGAACGCTAATGAACTAGTGTCATTAATTCAATGTCAATATAGGTCTGTTCTCTCTCCCTCTCTCTCTCTCTCTCTCTCTCTCTCTCTCTCTCTCTCTCTGTCTCTCTGTCTCTCTCTTTCTCTGTCTCTGTCTCTCTCTCTCTGTCTCTCTGTCTCTCTCTGTCTCTCACTCTCTCTGTCTCTCTCTTAAATTGTAGTAAATTTATTTATTTTTAATAACATTGCTTTATGAATCATGTTGGAAGAGAAAAATCAGAGCAAAAGGGAAAAACCATGGGAGAGATTTTTTAAAAAGTAGAAAAAAGAAGAGAATATAGCATGTGTTGATTTATATTCAGTCTCCTTAGATCTTTTTCTTTATGCAGATGCTATTTTCTGTCCAAAGTCTATTGGGATTGCTATGGATCACTGAACCACTGAGAAGAACCGAGCTTTTCATCACACATTCTTGCTGTTATTTTGTACAATGTATTCCTGGTTCTGCTCATTTCTCTCAGCATCAGTTCATGTAAATCTTCCCAGGACTTTCTATAATCAGCTTGTTCATAATTTTTTATACAACAAAAATATTGTTCCATATTACCTTCATGTCCCATAACTTGTTCAGCCATTCCCTAATTGATGGGCATCTATTTATTTTCCAATTCTTTGCCACACAAAAAGAACTGCTACATTTTTGCACATGATTTATTATTTCCTTGGGATACAGACCCAGTAATGGCCCTGCTGGATCAAAGGGCATGCACAGTTTGATAGCCCTTTGGGCATAGTTCCAGATTGCTCTCCAGAATGGTTGGATCATTTAACAACTCCACCAACAATGTATTAGTGTCTCAGTTTTCCCACATCCCTTCCAACATTCATTATTATCTTTTCCTGCCATTTTAGCCAATCTGAGAAATGTAAGGTGGTAGGCCAGGGTTGTTTTAATTTGCATTTCTTAGGCCTGTTCCCTTGGCTCTGCTTGGACCCCCAGCTCTTTGCCTCAAGCTGGCTAGATAGCAGCCACTGCTGGGGTAAAAATATACAAATATTCATTTACCAATCACTATGTTGTACAGGCTGATGAATCGTAAGCCTATTTTCTGCAGCAAATGGAGTTCCCACTGTCACACAGCTGATTGAAAGGATCACGGGTAACAAGAGCCTCCTGCATTCTTGATTTGCTTATTACAAACATACCAGAAACTAAATCTGACTAGAGTGAAACATCAGGACTATTGGGAAAATCCATCAGGGTGCATGTTATCCAGCTCCAGGTAGACATCAGCAGCATCTTCTGTTAGGAAGGACAGTGCACCTCTGGGGCACCTTTTGGATTGAATCTCTCAAAGGCTCCAAAGAAAACCACAAAGTTATTTTTCTGCAATATTGAGATAATGTATGTAATTTGTAAGCCTGGAAGCCCTCTCCTACTACACCAGAGATGATCATTATCACCATGACTAATCAGCAGAGCCCGGCGTCCAATAGGCACTTATCCAATTCTTGGTGAGCACAAATTGCTCCTTTATGCCCACAATGTGATTTTCTTTCTTTCTTTCTTTCTCTCTCTCTTCCTTCCTCCCTTCCTTCCTTCCTTCCTTCCTTCCTTCCTTCCTTCCTTCCTTCCTTCCTTCCTTCCTTCCTTCCTTCCTTCCTTC
>JAJPUD010000374.1:0-14553 GCA_023553655.1 Myrmecobius fasciatus | reverse complement strand
TTTCTCTTTCTTTTTCTTTCTCTTTCTTTCTTTTTCTTTCTTTCTTTCCTTTCTCTTCCTTCCTTCCTTTCTTTTTTCTTTCTTCCTTCCTTTCTTTTTCTTTCTTCCTTTCTTTTCCTTCCTTCCTTTCTTTTTCTTTCTTTCTTTCTTCTTCTTCTTTTCTTCTTTTTCTTTCTCCATATAATCTTTCTGTTGTGTACAATGATCTCCTGGTTTTGCTCATTTCACTCAGCATCAGTTCATGTTAGTCTCTCCAGGCCTCTGGAATCATCCTGATTGTTTCTTACAGAACAATAATATTCCATAATATTCATATACCATAATTTATTCAGCCACTCTCCAATTGAAGGGCATCCCTTCAGTTTCCAGTTTCTAGCCACTACAAAAAGGGCTGCCACAAACATTCTTGCACATGTGGGTCCCTTTCTTTCCTTTAAGATCCACAGAGACATTTCTAATGCAAGCATCACATTACTATTGCCATTTATTATATTATCTCCTTTTCTGATAGGGTCACTAGTCTGGTAAATAAAGGAAATACCACAGAGATGAGTCTATCTGAAGTTCACTAAGATGATGACAAAGTGTCTCCTGATGCGCTTGTGGATAAGGTGGAGAAATGGAAGGATGGATGGCAGTGAGCCAGCCCCAGAAGCCTCCAGCTCCTGCTCCAGGTGAGCAGGGGCGGACTTGATATAAAAAGGTCCCACCTCTGATGCTTTACTAGCCCTGTTATCTTGGACAAGTCAGTACCCAATTGTAGAATTCCTTTTCCTAATTTTCAAAATAGGATAATGTTAGCACCTTCCTCACAGGGTTTCCATGAAACCCCAAAGGGATACCCTCTATAAAGGGCTTGGGAAAAAATGCATTAAAATGGCAATTATTATCCTGAGCTGAGACAGAGCCAAAGGTCATCTCACCTGGGTAGATGGGGGCTTTTGGTAGAAGAAATGTTGTCTGGGAGTGGACTTTGTGATTTTCTGTCCCAGTCTTTCCAGATACCATCACCTCACCACCCCGTGGCTTCTCAAAATTCCTCTTTATTTATTGTATATTATACCCAATTATCCCCATCTTGTGTCTTTCAACAGAGACTTTGCCTTTGTGTCCCTAGCATCCAGCACAGGGTAAATAGTTATGTGATAAATCCTTGAGACCCTTCCTTCTGGTGTGCAGAATTAGCCACAGGATCCTGGGAAATTCAGAATACCTGTTTCAATTGAACTATAATGAAAAACTCACAGCTGCCGTTTGCAGAGCTTTTCATGGTGTTCAAAGCACTTTCCAGACTTCATGTTATCTGAACTTCCTCCTGATAGAGAGGCGCTGAACAGAAGCATTCTGGCTAGGAAGGCAAAGCCTACAGGGGCTGTGAGCGTGTTCTTAAACTATTTTGACAACTATTTCAGCATAATTTTGTTTTCCTTATAATCTCATTTCATTGCATGCATTTAAAAGCCTAATTCTGACAAGAGCTTCTCCAGACTCAAGGCTTCTATGACCACCCCTTCCCCAAAAGTGCTTCCATCAGAACTTGATCGTGACAAACAAGGGGTGGGTGGAGAGCAGTAGAAGGGTCCTGTCACAGGTCCTGCTGTCTGGGCTGGCAGAAGTGGTTGGCAAGAGGAAACTGACTCCCTTGCATTCAATCAGGACAGCTTGCCTAATCTTGTGGCTGAGAGGAGGCTCAGCTCACATGCTCAGCTGTCTGGCCCTCAAGTGAATGAATGAACACACCCAAAAAGAGCCCCTTCTGATCTCCTAGAGCAGCAGCTGACGGGGAGTCACAGGGACCCTCCCAGCCGGGAGACTGAACACAGCCCATCTCCGAGGTATTTGAGTCCAGTGTTGTCAATCAGGGAACTCCCCATCCATGTAAGGAGGAAACTCCATCAATCTCCTCGGGTCTTAGAGAGGGGCCCAGGGCTACATAGTCTCTAGAGGCCAGGGGAAGGATTCAGCTCTCTATCCATTAAGCCCTACTCTGCCACCTCATATATTCAATCAGTACAAAAGTCAGAGATTTCCAGGTTCAAAAAAAATTTAACTGGGATTTCAGAGAGGCCTGGAGCGATGCTGAGTGAAGTGAGCAGAACCAGGAGATCATTGTACACGGCAATAACAAGATGATGTAATGATCAATTCTGATGGACATGGCTCTTCTCAACAAGGAGATGATTTGGGCCAGTTCCAATGGTCTTGTGATAGAGAGAGCCGCCTGCACCCAGAGATAAGACTGTGGGAACTGAGTGTGGATCACAACGTAGCATTTTCACTCTTTTTATTGTTTGCTTGCATTTCATTTTCTTTCTCATTTTTTTTTCCTTTTTGATCTGGTTTTTCTTGTGCAGCATGATAATTGTATAAATATGTAGGCATATATTGGATTTAACACATATTTTTTACTTGTTTTAACATATATTGGATTACTTGACATCTAGGGTGGGGGAAAATTTGGAACACAAGGTTTTGCAAGGGTCAATGTGGAAAAAATATCCATGCATATGCTTTGAAAATAAGACTTTAAAAAAAATTAAAATCCCACTGGATTTGTTCTATCTTTTCTCTTTGGGGAAGAAAACAGAAATGAGCTCAGATTTGAATGCCTCTATCTTTCTTCTGTTATTTTTTTTATTACAGAATCCTAGAGTTTGAGAGTTGACAGGGCCATCTAGTCTGACCCATTGGGACAAGAATCCCATTCATAGCCTGGCTGACAAGTGGCCATCCCTCACTGGCTGGAAGGCCTTCAGGAAGAGGGAGCCCACCCCTAACCAAGGCAGCCCATCCCACTGTGGCACAATTTTCCTTGTTAGGAAGTTTCTTCCTAATATCAAGATTTGTCTCCTTGTAACTTCCATCCATTTCTCCACGTCCTAGCCAGTGTTACCAAGCAGGCCAAGTTTAGCCCCTATTCTACAAAGCAGCCCTTTAAGAACCTGAAGACAGCCAACATGTCACTCATGGACCTTCTTGCCTGACTAAGGATGCTCCATTCCTTCAACTGGTTCTCAGCTAACCAGGACCAAGACACTTAGCCAGGCTGGTTACCCTCCTCCAGGCAATCCCTTATCAAAATGGTGGGAGCCAGACTTAACGCAAACTAGGGCAGAATCCAAAAGGACTCCTGTCTCCTTGTCGTGGGGAGCCATTCGTCTCTCCATCAAGTCCAAGTTAGCATTGTCGGT
Organism: Myrmecobius fasciatus; assembly: GCA_023553655.1. Taxonomy (NCBI): domain Eukaryota; kingdom Metazoa; phylum Chordata; class Mammalia; order Dasyuromorphia; family Myrmecobiidae; genus Myrmecobius; species Myrmecobius fasciatus. Next base: position 11,362 of record JAJPUD010000374.1, on the reverse strand, counting down.
TTTTTAGGGGTTAAGCGACTTGGCCAGGGTCACACACACAGCCAGCTAGTGGTAACGGCCTGAAGTCACATTTGAATTCAGGTCCTCTGACTTCAGGGCCGGTGATTTATCCCCTGCACCACCCGGCTGCCCCCAGCATTAGTCTTTCCTATCATTTCATACTATTGAATCATAAGAAGTTTGCACGCACTAAAACCGCGGATTTTTTCCTGGAAAAGTTTCTTTGTAGCTGTTCTTTCGCGTTTTTGTATCAGTGACCCAGGCGTCCCTCTTCACACTGACTCGGATATTCGGACCTCTCTAATTCTGATTTCCTTCAGTGACGACCCCGTTCCTTTCCCGTGAGCAGTGTCTTTCCGCTGCTCCATCTCCGGGCCCATCCAAGGCCAGAGTCTTCCTCAGCTTCTTCTGAGATGGTGAGGGGCAGGCCAGGGCGGGGCTCGGCTCCTCCCCTCCCCCCGGGCCGCCCACCTTCTGATTGCCTATTCCTTGATGACCCTTTCTCCCTCTTCTTCCCAGGAGTTCTCCCTTCATGAGTTTGGGGCTGTACCTCCCCGTTCCGACGCGTTGTCCGGCCTGTCCAGCTTCTCTGGATCCTGACTGGGTCGTCAGGCTGGCCTTTCCCAGCCCGGAGCCAAGTGAACACAGCCTGTGGCCTTATTACCTTCTGCGTCACAGATGCTAACAGGCAACTCCTGACTTCCTCCCAAGGTTCTCATAGCTTCTTAATTAGATTAGGAGCCAGCCGGAAGAATGGTTTCCGTTAATTATATCCTCTGTATTTCGAGGAATGAAATTACGGTTCAGAGTGGGCAGCGCAAGCCCAGGCAGATGCCCAGGTCGCCGCCCATCATGCGACTGGGCCAAGGGGGTGGTGCAGCTCGGAGCCCCTCGCGTCCTTGCCCGGGCCTGCTGGCCTCTCATTCACTCGCCCACCCCCTGGGACGCTATTCTCCCCTGGTCCAATTTGTGGGACCTCCCAGGATCGCAGAACTACAGAATCTAAACAGAGCTAGAAGGGACCAGAGGCTCTCTCTCTCCCACCGCAGTCCGGGGGGGAGGAGGAGTCACTTAGAATCCTGGGGTCTGAGGTTCCCTTAGGACATCAGAGGGCATCGGGTCCAACCCCAATGTTGTAACTGAGGAATAATAATAGTATAACAACAACTGTCTATGTATTGCCAAGCTCTTCGAAAGCGCCATCTTAGTTGGTCTTCAGAACCACCTGAGAGGGAGATGCTGTTATTATCCCCATTTTACAGATGAGGAAACTGAGTTAAATGAGGTAGAGTAACTTGCCCCAAATCGTGCAACTAGCAAGTGCCTTAAACTGAATCAGATTGAGTGAATTAGAATTCAAATCTTCCTGACTCTCAGCCGAACTCTATCAGCTGCCTCACAAAAAGGCAGATGCATCTCTCCTCCTAATGCAGAATAGCATTTTATGTTATCACAATAAAATCAAATTATACCCATACTCTTTAAGTAAACTCAAAACAGAAATATAGTTCTCAAGAGTTCTTTCCTTTTTACCTTTTTATGCTTTTCTTAAGGTCTGTGTTTGGAGATCAAATTTTTTGTTCAGTTCTGGTCTTTTTGTCAGAAATAAATTCACCTATAGCACTGAACAGAATAGTGTTTTAAGCAAGAGATGGAGAGATAATCAACAGAGTGAGGAAGATCTGGATTCAAATCTAACTCCTGACACATACTGGCTGGGGAACACCGGAGAAGTCAGTGAGCCCCACATTTCTGGAGGTGACTCTCAGAGAATTGTAGATGAGGTGTTCCTCTCCAATGTTGGGGGGAGATTGTCTCTTGGGACTTCCTATGACTTAGAAAATCAGAGACTCTGTCCAAATAAAATATAGCCCCTTCTTCATGGACTTATTGCAAAGCTCAAATGAGATAATGCCCATAAACTGCTTTTCTAACCTGACAGAGCCACAGAAATTACCACTATCATTAATGGTATCTTGTATCCCTCTTTTCTTGATTTTATTTCTCTAATAGGGGAGACAACTATAAAAATGTGCTGACATATATATGTACATATATATAATCACAATAAGTTTATAATCCACTAAAACCACTGGATTTTTTTTCTAGAAAAATTTCTTTGTAACCATACTCTTCCCCTTCTTGTATTAGTGACTAATCTGAATGACTATAAAGAGAAAACAGAATAATTAGTCTAAGGAGTTTGGGAGAAGGGCACTAGCAATTCAGGGAATCAGGAATGGCTTCATGTAGGAGATGGGGCTTGACCTGTGTCTCAAAGGAAGAGGGGGATTCTATGAAGCAGAGAAGAGGAGGAATGATGATCCAGACATGGGGCACAGCTAGAACAAGGCAAAGAAATGGGAGCTGGAGTGCCACAGGCAAGAAAGAGAAGGTGGGTTTGGCCAGATCCCCGAATGGAAGGGGATGATGGCGTGCTGGCCATTGAGGTTGGAAAGCAGCAAGGTGATGAACCGAGCCAGAGGTAATAGGGAGTCAGTGGAGTGAGAGAGAAACATGGTCAGGTCTGTGCTTAAGGAAGGATGGAGGCATGGAAGGCTCGAGACAGAGACTAATGGGGAGTTACTGCAATAATCTAGGTAAGAGGTGATGACGATTGTGGGAGTGGGGAAGCTACAAATGGCCAGATTTGTCAGTGGTGACTCTGTATAGTGAGGGAGAGTATAGGAGCCAAAGTTACACACCTGGGGGATTGGAAGAATGGTGGGGACTTTGATAGAAAAGAGCTTAGAGGAGCAGCTAGGTAGTACAGGGGATAGAGCAGAGTCCTAAGGAGGTCACCTTAGGTGTGTGACCCTGGGCAAGTCACTTAACCCCAATTGTCTCAGAAAAAACAATATTAAAAAATAAAAATAAAAAGAAGCTTAGAAGAGTAGACAGTTTGGTTATTCCTGAGGGAAAAGGGGATAGTGAGTTCAGCTTTGGCCATGTTGAGTTTGAGCATGTCATTTCTTGTCTTTGTCATTATTACCTAGGAGGTAATAATGTCCCGTGGAGTGTGAGGGGGGTGTTATGCTTCCTCTGCCTTTGCTCTGGCCCTGGGTCAGGGTCCCTCCAGGCCAGCGTCTCCCCCTTTGGCTACAGTAGGGTTGGCAAGTGGAACACTGGAGGGCAAAGGGGCAGGTGGGCTGGGAGGCATGCCTCATTTCCACCCCAATCATTCTGTATTTATTCCCATGGAACAAGCAGCCTGGTCACCCTGAGCAGCTTGTTCTGTGGGTGCCGTGGTCCACATAAATATTTTTACACTCGTGGGTACTGTTCATAATTGTCTATTGAATCACAATGAGACTGGCTTTGCCTTTTGATTTTTTTCCCAATAATGAGACAATTGGTGACCATTTCTATTAAGCCCCTACTATGTGCCATGCATTGTGGATCCAAAAACAGAAAAAATAAAACCATTAGGGAGGACCACCACTCATCTGGCCTGCCCACCCTGCTGGGAGGTAGAACACCGTCTGAACCACCTCGGGAGACTAAGGGCTTTGCCATTTACCCATGTGCCTCATGGCACCAAGGGATCTTTATCCCTGCACTATTAACCATCTGGCACATAGGAGCAAGCTCTCACCTCCCCCATTCTCTCCTCCCTATCCTCCCCATTTTCACCTGCTCCAACCCTGTCCCCACCCCGTCCATCATACTCTCAACCTTCCCTTTGCCCCTTTGTCCCATCCCCCTTCCATCTAATAGCTCTGTCTGAGACCAGACTTCATCAGCACTTCCAGGCATCCTCTCAGGCACTGGTGGTCCCTTCTCTCACACCCCTTGACACTCTGGTCCTAAAAGAGGAGTCAGATACTCCTTGATCCCCAGCAACATCTTGACCTTTGAAACCCACTTCTTCAAGAATTTCCCCCAGTGGTGAGCACGGTGATTTTTATATGCTGGCCCTCAGGGCCTTCTCCATCCTTTCTGACTCACTTTTTCTCCCCAGTTTCTGCCCTGGACAAAAGGATTTCTGTGTTCACACTGATGATCCTTCAAACTCCCTGACTCTCAGTTGTTCAGGTTTCTTAAATCCCATGACCTGTACTCCTTCACTCTACTTCAGCTGTACTTTGGGAAGTGAACTCACGAGATCCACACCATTGCCTCCAGGACTGGATGAAATTCTGATATTTCTCTATCTTTCTTCAAACTCTTATTGCTCCATTTCTTAAGTCTCACTCTTCTCCTAAATCTGTTCTTCACCCTCATTGAGACTTTTATGCCTCCAGCTCTTGGTACCTTTTGAAACCACTACTTAGTTCTTACATTTTTTTTTAAATTTTAAAGCTTTTTATTTATGCACAAATAATTTTTCAACATTGACTCTTGCATAGCTGTGTTTCAGATTTTCCCCTCTTTCCCTCCATCCACTCCCCTAGATGGCAAGCAATCTGACTACACTTTTGCCCCTTTCCACTTTTAGTGCCCAAAATTAGCCAGCCCACTTTGATACTCTCCTGTGATCTCGGATCTTGTCCCTTGGTCTATTGCCACTTGTGAGGAGTGATGAAATCCAGCTTATGATTATCCCTTGAAAGAAACTACTTTCCAACTAAAAAACTACTTGAAACAATTCACAACTTTAGCAAAGTTGCAGGATTCAAAATAAATCCATATAAATCATCAGCATTTCTATATATTACCAGCAAAGTTCAACAGCAAGAGATACAAATATTCCAAATAATGGATGATAGTATAAAATATTTGGGAATCTATCTGCCAAGGAAAAGTCAGGAACTATACGAACTAAATTACAAAACACTTTCCACACAAATAAAATCAGACCTAATCAATTGGAAAAACATTAAGTGCACATGCATAGGCAGAGCGAATATAATAAAAATGGCAATACTACCCAAACTAATCTACTTATTTAGCGCCATACCAATCAAACTCCCAAGAAATTATTTTACAGATCTAGAAAAAATAGTAGCAAAGTTCATTTGGAAGAACAAAAGGTCAAGAATTTTAAGGGGATTAATGAAAAAAAGGCAGATGAAGGTGGCCTAGCTGCACCAGATCTAAAACTATATTATAAAGCAGCGGTCATCAAAACCATTTGGTACTGGCTAAGAAATAGAGCAGTCGATCGGTGGCATAGGATAGATTATCAGGATAATCTAGGCAATAACCTTAACAATTTAGCATTTGATAAACCCAAAGACCCCAGCTTTTGGGATAAGTACTCACTATTTGGCAAAAATTGCTGGGAAAATTGGAAACTAGTGTGGAAGAAATTAGGGCTTGACCCACACCTAACACCATATACCAAGATAAGATCTAAATGGGTTCAAGATTTAGATATAAAGAGTGATATTATAAGCACATTAGAGGAACATAGGATAGTTTACCTCTCAGACCTGTGGAGATGGAATACATTTATGTCCAAAGAAGATCTGGAACTCTTAATTGAACACCAGATAGATAATTTTGATTATATTAAGTTAAAAAGTTTCTGTACAAACAAAAATAATGCAGACAAGATTAGGAGGGAAGCATCAAATTGAGAAATCATCTTTACATTTAATGGTTCTGATAAAGGCCTCATTTCTAAAATATATAGAAAATTGTCTCATATATATAAGAATTCAAGCCACTCTTCAATCGATAAATGGTCAAGGGATATGAACAGACAATTTTCAGATGATGAAATTAAAACCATTTCTAGTCATATGAAAAGTTGCTCCAAATCACTATTGATCAAAGAAATGCAAATTAAGACAACTCTGAGGTACCACTACACACCTGTCAGATTGGCTAAAATGACAGGAAAGGATAACGACAGGTGTTGGAGGAGATGTGGGAAGACTGGGACACTGATACATTGTTGGTGGAACTGTGAACAGATCCAACCGTTCTGGAGAGCAATTTGGAGCTATGCTCAAAAAGTTGTCAAACTGTGCATATCCTTTGACCCAGCAGTGTTTCTATTGGGCCTATATCCCAAAGAGATCTTAAAAGAAGGAAAGGGCCCCACATGTGCAAGAATGTTTGTGGCAGCCCTTTTTTTTTATTAAAGCTTTTTATTTGTATAACATATGTATGGGTAGTTCCCCAGCATTGATCTTTACAAAGCTTTCCATTACAAATTTTACCCCCAGTCCCCTCCCCTCCCTTAGATGGCAGGAAGTCCACTACATGTTAATAATGTTGAAATACTTGACAAGTTATGCAAGAAAAAGCCTATCTACAAGAAAAAAAAGAAAATCAGAGAAAGGCAACACAATGCAAGCAAACATCAATAGAGAGCATGAAAATGTTACGTTGTGGTCCATATTTCATATCCCTCTCTCTGGGTGTATATAGCTTTCTTCACTGAACAATTGGAACTGGTTTGAGACAATTCTTTGTTGCAGAGAGCCATGTCCATCAGAATTGATCTTCATGTAATACTGTTGTTGCTGTGTATGATGATCTCCTGGTTCTGCTCGCTTCACTCAGCATCAGTTCTTGCCATCATGCCATCAGCATGGCAGCCCTTTTTGTAGTGGCAAGAAACTGGAAATTGAATAGATGCCCAACAATTGGAGAGTGGCTGAATAAATTATGGTATATGAATGTTATGGAATATTATTGTTCTGTAAGAAACGACCAGCAGGACGATTTCAGAGAGGCCTGGAGAGACTTGCATGAACTGATGCTCAGTGAAGTGAGCAGAACCAGGAGATCATTATACATGGCAACAACAATACTAACTACAATTCTGATGGACATGGCTCTCTGCAGCAATGAAATGTCTCAAACCAGTTCCAATTGTTCAGTGAAGAAGGCCATATACACCCAGAGAGAGGGATATGAAATGTGGACCACAACACAACATTTTCATGCTCTCTATTGATGTTTGCTTGCATTGGGTTTCCTGTATCCTGTATCATCTCTCCCCAAGTGACCCACATCTGTCTAGGCGCAGTCTCCCCCGAGTTTCAGTCTTGGACCAATAATGGCCTCTGGACATTTCAAAATGAAGGTCCTAGAGCCATACCACACTCAGTACTTCCCACACCCAATCAATCGCCTCTCCCCCTACAACTGCCCCTTTTCTAAACCTCCCTGTTTCTGTTGAAGGTACCACCATCCCTGCAGTCTAACTGTAGCATCCTCCTTTCTCCTCCACACACAATCAGCCAAAGCCAGATCTTCCATTTCTACCTCCACAGCATCTCATGCGCCGTCTGACCCTCTGCACCCCCCACTGCCACCATTCTAGCCCCTTCTCACCTCTTGCCTAGATTATTGTCCCAGTCTCCTCACTGGGCTCCTTGCCTCTATGCTTCAGCATTTATTAATCTCCACCAATCAGCATTTATTAAATGCCTACTCAGTGCTGGGTGTTGTGCTGACAGCTGAGATCCAAAGAAAGGCAAAAGACAATCCTGCTCTTGAACGGCTGCCAGTCGAATGGGGGGAGACAACACACAAGCACTCAAGCTGTTTGCAGGACAGATGGGAAACAATTAGTGGAGAGAAGGCCAGAATTAAGAGGGGTCAGGAAAGGCTTCCCATAGGAGGGATTTTAGCTAATTCTTGAAGGGAACCAAGAAGCTAGAGATGGAGATGAAAAGAGGAACGTTTCAGGCTTGGGGCCAGAGAATGCCAGAGAAAATGCAAAGCCAAGAGAGGCAGCGTCCTGTTTGTGAAGCTAACAGAATATTTGGCCCAACGAGGTGCAAGACTGGAAAGGGAGGGGCTGGTTAGCTCGGGAAGGTTTGAATGACAAACATTCTGGAGAGGATGGGGAGCCCCTGGAGCTCCTGGAGCCTGGGGGGACGGGGCAGGACCTGCTGGCAAAGTAAGGCTCTGACTGGGTCACTCCATTTCTTCTAGAACAAAGTATCAGCTCAGTTTTGGCTTTTAAGAGCCTCTACAACAAGACTCCAATCTAGCTTTCCTGCCTGTAGGACATCACTCTTCCTTGCACTCTTGTGAAGAAGCCAACAGTCTGTCTCTCTTCCTGGTACTCCCCCCCATCTCTGAGTTTGCACCGGTCATCCCACTGGTCATTCCTCTCTGTCCCCAGCCCTGCCTCCCAGAATCCCCCTCTCCCTTCAAAATGCAGCCCGAGCATCACCTTCCTACGGGAAGCCTCCCTGAGTTCCCACACTCCCTCAGCTTGTCCATTTATCTTGGGAATAGTCTTCCCTATTCTTGTCTCCCCCATTAGAATTGCCTCCTTAAAGGTAGAGCTTCTTTCAGTCTTTCTATCTGTATCCCCAGCCCATCACAGTACCAAGCTCACCATCTTCTCAACTTCTGCCCTTATATTAGCTTTATAAGTGCTGGTCGTTTGCTGAAAGACTTATTAAGGGGCTAACAAGAGATAGAATACAGGGATGCCTCTTTGAAATTATTTTGTACTTTATGGCTAGAAGCTAACTCACAGACCTGGAAGATGGATGTAGCTTCTCCCTCTCTCTCTGTTTCTTTCTCCCTCAGCTTTTCTCTGGGTCTCTCTTTCTTGATCCCCAGACTTGTGACTTTATAGCTGTAGAAACTCCTGGGGAGGGAACTCCTCCCAATAATAAAGATTGGCATTTTTTCCTACAATTTCAAGTCTCAGAGAGTTGGCTAGAGCATTGAGAGGTTGGATAATTTGCTGAGGGTCACACAGTCAGCATGTGGTACAAAGGGCTTTTGACCCATGTCTTCCTGGCCCTGAAGTTCCCTCTCTTTCACTGGACCATATTTCTTGAAGGCATCGTTATTTCCTAACAAATCAAAATAGTAGCTTAAAATCGCTCTGCTTTATATTTACAGAACCAGACAAAAGATGAACTCACCCCCTTCTTGTTGGATTTAAGGAGCATGGCCTTGAGGACCACCTCCATTCTCATGTCCAAATGGCTTAACACTTAAGAAATCTTCTCCTGTATTTCTTTATGTCTTAGCTCTTCAATCAGGCTTTAAGCTGTTATTTGCCCTTCCTTCTAGAGACCAATGATCTCATGAGGGCTCTCTGAGTATAAGGTCATGTCTCATCCCTCTCCTTATACTCCCAGTTTCAGTTCCAGGGCCCCCTCTTCCATGAAGTCCTTCCTGACTACTGTAGCCTTCATAGATCTTCTAAGATGATAGATCTTGGGCTGGGAGAGCTCTTGGAGCCCAGCTAGTCCAAGTTCTTCATTTTACAAATAGAGAAACTGAGGCACAAATGAAGAAACTGAGAAAATGTATCACAGCTTTAAAGCTGAAAGGGACCTCAAGGGCCAACTGGTCCAATCATCTCAGTTTGAAGAAACCCAGGTCCAAGGAGGCTAATTGAAACAAGAATCACGGTCATGCAGAGAATAAGTATCAGAGGGGGAATATGAACCCACAGCCTTTGGTTTCATGGTCACTGTTCCTTCCAGGGCACTGTGCTATATCCAGTCCTCCACTTCTTAGAATCCCATCATTCTTTAGCCTCAACTACACAATTCCACAATACTCATTCACAGCAAGTCTCATTACCAACAATGGGAAGCCTTACTGACTCTACCCATTCTGGTTTAATAAGTGCTGTGGACTATCCCATCCTCTGTCTACTCTGTGCTTTTTCAGACCAGGTTTTCCAGGAAAGTTCTGATTTCAGGGAAGATGAGAGGAATGAGAGATGTGTACTTTCTTTGCCAAAGGACCGTCCCTTGTCAGAACATGTTTTAATAGTTATTCACCATACTCAAGACAGTCATTCCAGGAAAGAACCTCATTACATATCATTTCCTTTTTCTTAAAAAGATTTTCCCAAACCATGATACAAATTTATTGTAAGAAAAGACCTACAGAGAAATCTGTCATCTCTCTGTAATGGTTTCAATTTTGCCTCATGGAATTTTTCCCCTTCCTTTAAGGCTCTGCTCAAGCATGACTTTCTCCGTGGTGCCTTTCTTTCCTTATTCCCCCCTAATTCCTTCCAAAACATAGCTTGTATTTAATTAGCTTGAATGCATACTGTATTTGCTTTATACTATTTCTGTATATAGTTATGGGATATGTTGTCTGTCTCTATAGAATGTAAACTCCTTGAGATTAGGGAATGTTTAATTTTTTACCTTTTTAATAAACAATGATTAGAGCAGTACCTGGTACATAGAAGGTGCTGAATGAATGTTTTTTAAATTGTTTTATTATTTATTGTTTGATCCTCATAACAACTCTGTGGAGTAGTACAACAAGAATGATGACCTCTATTTCACAGATGAAGAAATTAAGACACAAAAAAAGAAGACATCAATTCCAATTCATAGGCTTTCTGACTTATCCAATGACCTAATCTAGTTGATAATAGGCAGAAGTTAATCTTATATAGTTCATCTCTTCATTCATTTATTTTAATTTGTCTCTTTACCAGGCATGAAAAAGAACAAAGAAAATTTTTAAAGCAAAAAATCAAAACTTAACCATTTGGGAATTTTGAGGACAAAAGACCTTCCCAATGAAAGGTATTTGGAATTGAACTTTTAGGTGAAACTTTGGAAGTTAAGTGGGTCATTTTTACACAAGTGACTGTTAGACAGCAAGTGACTCAAAAGAGAATCTAACATCTATATCTGCCCAGAGGTGAAATCTCCCTAGCTTTCTAATTACAAGTTTTCAATTACAGAGAAGGTAGAAGCATAGAATCTTATCAGTTCTTGGAGACCACCTAGTCCAATCCTCTCATTTTATGTATTTTATTCTGGGACTTTCCCACACTGGTCTAGATTAAAAATAAACTAATATAACAGTTATAGTGATCGAGTATCATCTTTCCATGGAAAGTCCTCTCTCAGAAAGTCTCCTATTACATCTTAAGTAGTAGTTAGCCTTGTGGAAACAAGGAAGATCTGGTTATTGAACATCTTCTGAGCATGTTTACAGAACTCATTGGCCATACCCTTATGGAGGTAGAGCTTCCCTAGCAGTTTATTCCCTTCTTTAGTAGTTTGCCTTTCCTTTTTAAAGCACCTCCTTTTCTTTTTCAAGAGAGTGATGGCTTGTTTTCCAATCAAATGAAGTAAAATGCTACCACCAGTGACAAAAATAGAAAGGAAGAAAATACCAGTGCTCTCTCATAGTTTGTTCTAATCAGCTCATGATTTCCTTTCCAGAGGTATAGAATCAAAAATTAATTAATTGAAGTTGAAGAGTGGCTGAACAAGGATTATTGTGATGAAATACTATTGTGCTTTAAGAAATGATGAGCAGGATGGCTTCAGAAAAGACGTGAGAAGACTTACATGAAGAACATCGAACACAGTAAATGGAACATTGTAAGGATGAGCAACTGTGAAAGACTTAGCCACCTTTAGCAAGACAAAGATTCAAGACAATTCCCAAGGACCCATGTTGAAAAATGTTTTCCACTTCAAAAGAGAACTGATTAACTCTG
>JAJPUD010000373.1:711184-734618 GCA_023553655.1 Myrmecobius fasciatus | reverse complement strand
AAAGAGGAAAATCAAATTGTTAGTCTAAAAAATGAAAAGGGAGAACTTTCCACCAATGAAGGGGAAATTAGAGGAATAATCAGGAGTTACTTTGCTCAACTTTATGCCAATAAATTTGATAACCTAAGTGAAATGGAGGAATATCTACAAAAATATAGATTGCCCAGATTAACAGAAGAGGAAATAAATTACTTAAATAGTCCCATTTTAGAAAAAGAAATAGAACAATTCATTAATCAACTCCCTAAGAAAAAATCCCCAGGCCCAGATGGATTTACATGTGAATTCTACCAAACATTTAGAGAACAATTAACTCCAATATTATATAAACTATTCAAAAAAATAGGGAATGAAGGACTCCTACCAAACTCCTTTTATGATACAAACATGGTACTGATACCTAAACCAGGTAAAACAAAAACAGAGAAAGAAAATTATAGACGAATCTCCCTAATGAATATTGATGCAAAAATCTTAAATAAAATATTAGCAAAGAGATTACAGAAAATCATTCCCAGAATAATACACCATGACCAAGTAGAATTTATACCAGGAATGCAGGGATGGTTCAATATTAGGAAAACTATTAACATAATTGACTATATCAATAACCAAATTAACAAAAAACATATGATAATCTCAATAGATTCAGAAAAAGCATTTGATAAAATACAACATCCATTCCTATTAAAAACATTAGAGAGTATAGGAATTAATGGACGTTTCCTTAAAATAGTCAGTAGCATCTATTTAAAATCATCAGCTAGCATCATATGTAATGGTGATAAACTGGAACCATTCCCAATAAGATCAGGGGTGAAACAAGGTTGCCCATTACTATTCAAAATTGTATTAGAAATGCTAGCTTTGGCAATAAGACAAGAAAAAGAGATTAAAGGAATTAGAGTAGGTCATGAGGAAACCAAATTATCACTCTTTGCAGACGATATGATGGTCTACTTAGAGAACCCTAGAGAATCAACTAAAAAACTATTAGAATTAATCCACAACTTTAGCAAAGTTGCAGGATACAGAATAAATCCACATAAATCATCAGCATTTTTATACATCACCAACAAAATGCAACAGCAAGATACAAAGAAAAATTCCATTTAAAATAACTTTTGATAGTATAAAATATTTGGGAATATATCTGCCAAGGGAAAGTCAGGATCTATATGAGCAAAACTACAAAACACTCTCCACACAAATAAAGTCAGATCTAAACAATTGGAAAAATATCAAGTGCCCTTGGATAGGTCGAGCGAATATAATAAAGATGGCAATACTACCTAAACTAATCTCTTTATTTAGTACTATACCAATCAAACTCCCAAGAAATTATTTAAATGACCTAGAAAAAATAATAACAAAATTTATCTGGAAAAACAAAAGGTCAAGAATCTTAAGGGAATTAATGGAAAAAATGCAAATGAGGGTGGCCTAGCTATACCAGATCTAAAACTACATTATAAAGCAGTGGTCATCAAAACCATTTGATACTGGCTAAAAAATAGAGTAGTGGATCAGTGGAATAGGTTAGGTTCACAGGACAAAATACTCAATGAAAATAGTAATCTAGTGTTTGATAAACCCAAAGACCCCAGTTTTGGGGATAAAAACTCACTATTTGACAAAAACTGCTGGGATAATTGGAAACTAGTATGGAAGAAATTAGACATTGACCCACACCTAACACCATATACCAAGATAAGGTCAAAATGGATTCATGATCTAGGCATAAAGAATGATATTATAAACAAATTAGAACAATGTAGGATGGTTTACCTCTCAGACCTGTGGAGGGGGAAGGAATTTGTCACCAAAGAAGAACTAGAGATCATCATTAATCATAAAATAGATAAATTTGACTATATCAAGTTAAAAAGTTTTTGTACAAACAAAATGAATGCAGACCAGATTAGAAGGGTAGCCGTAAACTGGGAAAATATTTTTACATTCAAAGGTTCTGATAAAGGCCTCATCTCTAAAATATATCGAGAATTGACTCAATATATAAGAATTCAAGCCATTCTCCAATTGATAAATGGTCAAAAGATATGAACAGACAATTTTCAGATGAAGAAATTGAAACTATTTCTAGTCACATGAAAAGGTGCTCCAAATCACTATTGATCAGAAAAATGCAAATTAAGACAACTCTGAGATACCACTACACACCTGTCAGATTGGCTAAAATGACAGGAAATGATAATGATGAATGTTGGAGGAGATGTGGGAAAACTGGGACACTGATACATTGTTGGTGGAAATGTGAACGGATCCAACCATTCTGGAGAGCAATTTGGAACTGTCCTCAAAACGTTATCAAACTGTGCATACTCTTTGATCCAGCAGTTTTTCTACTGGGCCTATATCCCAAAGAGATTTTAAAGGAGGGAAAGGGACACACATGTGCAAAAATATTTGTGGCAACCCTTTTTATAGTGGCAAGAAACTGGACATTGAAACGATGCCCATCAATTGGAGAATGGCTGAATAAATTATGGTATATGAATGTTATGGAATATTATTGTTCTTGAGAAACGACCAGCAGGATGATTTTAGAGAGGCCTGGAGAGACTTGCATGAACTGATGCTGAGTTAAAGCAGCAGAACCAGGAGAACATCATACACAGCAACAAGACTATATGATGATCAATTCTGATGGACATGGTTCTCTTCAACAATGATGTGATTCAAACCAGTTTCTATTGTTCAGCGATGAAGATAGTCACATACATCCAGAGAGAGGCCTGAGGGAACTGAGTGTGGACCACAACATAGTATTTTAATGCTTTCTGTGAATATTTCCATGCATTTTGTTTTCCTTCTTAGGTTGTTTTTTTTTCTTCTCTCTTTCTAGATCTGATGTTTCTTGTGCAGTAAGATAACTGTATAGATATGTATACATATATTGGATTTGTCGTATAATTTATCATATTTAGCATGTATTAGCTTGCCTGTCATCTAGCGGTGGCAGTGGGAGGAAGGCTAATGATTCTATGAGACATCAAGAATCAGTCAAACAAAATCAAAAGAAGGAAAAAATAGAAGAAAATGTAAATTTCTCTTGGAAAAACAACTGATCTGGAAAATAAATCCAGGAGACATAATTTAAGAAATATTGGATTACCTGAAAATCCATGATCAATAAAAGAGCTTGGACAGCATCTTTCAAAAAATTTTCAAAGAAAACTGCCCTGATATCCCAGAACCAGAGGGTAAAATAGTCATTGAAATAATACACTGATTACCTCCTGAAAGAGGGATCCTAAAACAAAAACTCCAAGCTAAAATGTAACCAAAATCTAGAACAAGGAGAAAAATATTGCAAGCAGTCAGAAAGAAATTAATTAAAAGAGATAAGGATGGAAACTATATCTTGCTAAAAAGGTACCACAGACAATCGAGTAAGATCAATACTAAACATATATACACTAAATAGTACAGCATTCAAATTCTTTAAGGCAAAGTTAAATAAATTACAGGAATAAGTGCACAGTAGAATTATATTAATGGGGGACCTCAATCAGCCCTCTCAGAACTAGATAAATCTAACCACAAAACAAACAAGAAAGAAGTTAAGAAAGTGAATAGAATTTTGGGAAAATTAAGTATTATAGAATCTTGTGGTGAAAATTGAATGTGGATAGAAAGTAATATACCTTTTTTCACAAAAACTGACCATGTATTATGGCATAAGAACTGCACATTCAAATGCAGAAAGACATAAATATTAAATGCATCCTTTTCAGATCATGATGTAATAAAAATTACATGTAATAAAGGACCGTAAGAAGATACTTTAAAAATTAATTAGAAACTAAAGAATCTAATCCTAAAGAATGAATGAGTCAAACAACACATCATAGAAACAGTTGATAATTTCATCCAAGAAAATAAAAATTATTACACAATATACTAAAATTTATGGGATGCAGCCAAAACAAATATTATATCTCTAAATGCTTACATAAATAAAATGCAAAAAAGGAGATAAATGAATTGGGCATGTAATTTTAAAAGTTGGAAAAAGAACAAATTAATTATACTCAATTAAAAACCAAATTAACAATTCTTAAAGTCAAAGGAAGGATTATTAAATTTGATTTTTTTCTTTATTTTGTTTTTTTTTCTTCTTTCATAACATGACTATTGTGGAAATATATTTACATGATTGTACATTTGTAACTTATAGCAGATTGCTTGTCATCTTGGGAAGGGAAAATGGGAGAAAGAGAGGAAAAACTCAAAATTTTATAAAAATGAATGTTAAAAACTATCTTTACATATATTTGGAAAAAGTACTATTCCAAAAAAAAAAGACTACAATTAGGAAATAAAAAATATTTTAGGAAGTTCCTAGTTTAGAATCTTGCACATTATAGGTAATCAATATTTGTTGAATAAAATGATTAAAGTAACTCTAACAAAGCAAACAGGGGCTATGATGTCTAGATTTTAGGAAAACATTTAATGAAATATTTTGTGCCAAAGATAGGTTTGAACTAGATCAAAATACTATTAAAATCAGAACAGGTTGAATGGTAAAATGCAAAGAATAGATATTAATGGTTCAATCTCAACTTGGTGGGATGCTCCAGTAGAGGGACTCTCTACTGAAACACCTTGGGGATTGGTCTGTGATGTTCAATATTTTTATCAATAAAGTTTCTTGGATAAGGATAAAGATAGAATGTTCATTAAATTTATGAATGAAAAAACAGAAGTAATTAACCTACTGTACTAGATGATATTCAGGATCCAAAACAAACAAAATTCCTCCAAAACAGAACACTGGACTTAATCTGATAAGATTAAGTTTAATAGGGATAAATGTAATGTTTTATATTGGAGTTAGAAGAGAAATCACTTTCACAAGTAAAAATGGGTTTGGGGAGTGGGGGACATGATTATACAGAAATTTGTCTAAAAAATATTGAGGATTTAAGAGACTTTAATATCAATATCACTTAGTAGTATGATACAAATAACAGAGGAGCCTGAGGTTAATTGCTTTGATTTACAGCATCCTAGAGGCCTTTTGTTTTCAGGAAATTCTTATAATGTCAGATCTTTCTCTTACCCTTCTCCTTTGTACACAGAAATATATTCCTTTTCTCCTTCCCATGGTTTGAAGTCAATGCAGGTTTTTAAACGATAGCGTTCAAATGCTCTCAGGATAACTCCTTTAGCATTCATTTCTGAAGGAAAAAGGAAACAAAAATAGTACCTATTAATTGCCAATAGGACCTGGTTTTAGAACTGGACTGTCCCCCACTCTTTGCTAAACTCTTTCTCTCAAGGGCCACCAGTGGCCAAATCCAAAGGTCCTTTGCAGCTTCTGACTCTATAAATGGCTCTTTCTTCTTTACACTTTCTCTTTCTTTCACTTCAGAGATACTGAGTCCTCTTAGTTCTCCTCCTACCTCTCTAATCTCTCCTTCTCCATTTTCTCTACTTGTTCCTTACCCTCATCCTAATCCTTTAAAATAGGTATTCCTCAGGTCTCTTCCCTTCTTTGGCAGACTCATTCAGTTCCATTACTTCAACTTCTGTCTCTGTGCAGATGGGTCCATTCTCCTCATAAAATCTAGCTTTTACATTGTGCTTACTTTGTGCCGAGCATTGTACTAAGCATTTTCACTATTATTTCATTTGATTCCTAATTTCAATTAACTGAGAAAATGAAGAAAAAGAGATTAAGTAATTTGCCCAAGATCCTATGACTTGAGGCCAAATTTGGATTCAAGTCTTTCTGATTCTAGATCCATCTCTGTATTTACTGAGACAACTAATTGTCCTATACATGTCTTTAATCCAAACTTCTCCTCTTAATTAAAAGACTCGTTATCACATTTTGTAACCTGGAAGTTATCCTTGATTCTTCCTACTCCTCTGCCTCTCAGTTACAATCACTCTGAAAGGCAATGTCATCTTGATACTTTTTAATTTTAATAGCAATAAATTGTAAAGAAAGTGCCAACTTGTATTGACAAAAGAAACGTTATCATCTAGAAGTTCTCCATGCTAAGGAAATCATACTTCGTTTTACCTATCCTTATGCTGTCAATTCCACTTCCAAAGCATATCTCAAATCTTTTCTCTAGTCACTATTACCTCCCAGAAAAGGAAAAAAAAACATAAGCATTTATTGATGTGTGCCTGCCACTATGCTAAATACTTTACAAATATTTTTCAGTTAATCCTCACAACAATCCTGGGAGGAAGAGACTATTATTATCCCTGCTTTGCAGATGAATATTATATTTTTTTTAGAATTTTATTAAGCTCAGTTTGCCTGTTTCCTTATCTTTAAAACTAGAAATGATAACAGAACCTGTCATTGTTATGATAATGAAAGGAAAGCCTATTTGTAAATTGTTTGGCAAGCCATAAAGCACTTTGTCAATTCTAGCTTTACTATTATTATTTTTACTAAAATTAAAAAGCATAAAGGTGACTGGTCTGAATGACTGAAGATATGCTAAGAAAAAGAACTGAATACCAAAGCCTTTCAATGTTAAATTCTCATCTCCACAGTACAGAAAAGACCCAGTCAAATGCCTTTTCATGGCTTGGAAGTGGCCCTGAGTTTTTGAAAGTTGAAAAAATGGAACAATGTGAACAATGGAACAAAGTCCTGGCGTGTTCAAACAAATAAGAAAACATTTTAATACAGTCCTAGAAACAAAATTTATTTTTCTATAGACCAGTCTAGCTAAATATAGAGGTATTCATCACTAACAACCTAGTAGCTAGACATGGCACCTCATATACAAAGAAAAATACAAAGTGACTCTTTATCCTAAACCAACCCTTTTACTTTCTCCATTGGTGGTAATGCAAGTGCAAGAAAAAAAGGCAAAGGATGAAAATAATCACAGCTTTCAGTTAGTCTACAAACTATTTAGCTCTGGGTAGTCTAAATAGGAGACTTTGTCCAATGATCAATGAGTAAATAGATTACTAGAATAACTGAATATCACTATGAATCAAACTAGAAAATGTAAATACATTCCAGCTAAATAGAATCTTCCTTAAAAGATTCTCCTTAAATAGATTCTCTTTAAAAAAAATCCAAAAGTAAGTTAGCAATTGATATCTTTGTTAAGCAGAAAGACTTGGTAAACAAGTGTAACACCATTTTAGAATATAAGTTCATTTACAAAACTTTAGAGAGCCAAATAGCATAAAATAACACAGTGAAAGGCAGTGGAAGGGAAAACAAGTCCAAAGAAAGCTTACCATGAAATCTAACTAAACCCAAGATTAATTAGGAAGTAGGACAGGGTACAAATTTGACAATATTTCTATAGTGTTGCACTATCTTCATCAATAATGAACCCTAACATCTCAGAAACCAATGAATTAGTACTCAAGAAAATAAAGCCATAAAGAATGACTGCATCAGATCAAACATATACAGAAGAAATTCACCTGAAGACAACAACATTTTAAAAGAACCAAAGGGGCTGATTTTCAATGTAACTCAAATGAGAAAAAATACAAAAAGAAAAATGGAAAAAAAATGACAGTACTACTGCCTTCCTCAAAAGGCAATCAAAAAGATACTACTAACTACTGAACCACATCCTTTCTAATCTTTATTAAAATGTTTATGAAAACTATGTCCCTTGATTTATGAAAAAGCTATGCCTCTTGATAATATCCTTGTTAGAAATATGAAATGGGAACTGGCAATCTTTCATAGATTATTTCCTATGGTGAAACACACCTTCACAGTCTAAAATATATAGAAAAGTATGGCTATTACAAAAAAAATATTGCTTTGTCTATTAACAAAAAATTACCAAAACTTGGTAATGATAAAACATAAGTTTATAAGTTCTCTTATAACAAAGTATTCTCTTTTTCAAATAATAGAATAATATAAAATTCTGTGATTAGTGAAACAAGATTCATAGCATTATAAAAATATGAATGGTCAAATCTATTCAAGAAAATCCAAATTAAAAAAAGAATTGTGCTAAGGAATGGCTGAACAAACAAGTTGTGGTATATTAATGAAATAGAATACTATTGTGCTGTAAGAAATGATGAGCAAGAAGATTTCAAAAAAAATCTTGTGAGACATATAAACTGATGCTGAGTGAAGTGAGCAGAATTAGATGAACATTATATAGTAGCAGCAATATTGTGCGATGATCAACCATGACAGAATTAGTTCTTCTAATGTTACAGGACAATTTCAAAAGATTTATGATGAAAAATGCTATCCACACCCAAAGAAAGAATTATAAAATCTGAATACAGGTTAAAATATACTATTTTCATTTTTTTGTTATCTTCCTTGTGGCTTTTTTCTTTTGTTCTGTTTCTTCTTCCACAACATGACTAATTGTAGAAAAATGATTAATATGATTGTACATGTTTAACTTATATCAGATTGTTTGCTTCTTGGGGAGGGAAAACAGAGAGGGGAAAAAAATTTAAAAAGCAGAAAACTATCTTTACATGTAATTGGGAAAAGTACTATTAAGTGGGGAGGAAAGAAAAGAAAATGGACTAGCAGCCCATCAGAAAAGGAAAGATCTCTATTCAGAACTAAAGAGAAAAAGGATAACAGACTAGACTGGGTTTAGAAGATCATACAAGAAGAATTGCACATGTTTAACAAATATTGGATTACTTGCTGTCTAAGGGAGGGGGTTAAGGGAAGGGAGGGAGAAAAAATTTGGAACACAAGGTTTTGCAACAGTGAATGTTGAAAATTATCTATGCATATATTTTGAAAACAAAAAAGCTAAAAAAAAATTCCTTTAGTCCCTCCAAAAAAAAAATCATACAGCACTATCAATTATCCTAACCTTCTCTCTGATATTCTTTGAATATCTTAGTGCCACCATTTTAAATTACATTTTGATAATAATAATGGAATATCATAGTCTCTAAAAAATAAAAATGGTTAGTGACACAAATTTCAATGGAGAGATAAAGAATGTGTGTAGGCTGCAACATACTACCAATAATGACTTATGGGCAAGATTTTGCTTAGGATAAGGATTGCTTAAGCAAAAAAAGAATAACAGATGGACAGCCCAAGGATTGCACTTGCAGCTATACAATGTCAGGAGAACTAGAGAAAAGTACCTACTTTCCACAGGGTAGTTTTTCTATATAACACTAAATGGGAAGCAATGGATATGAATCCCATGGAATGAGAGGATACAAAATAAGTTTGCATTCATTCCCATCAGTGAGTTCATGGAATCCAAATTGTGATATTTCAATCAATAACAATATAAAAATATCATGCCTGTATTGACCAACATGAACAAAAATTTCCCAACCAAATAAATGGCTTTCTTCCTATTAATTTCTCTAATATCCATGATTTATTAATATATAAATAAAATTTCAAATACAAATGTTTTCAAAAATAGAGCATTTTATCCTTTAAAAAGCTAGCATCTTAATACATTCTGGGGCAGATATTAGCTACTTAGCAACAATATTTATTAAGCTCCTACTGTATGCAACACACTCTTTGAAGCTCAAGGAGATACAAAATTTGGATAAACCATAGTCTCCACCCTCAGGAAGTTTGCAATCCTATATAAAGTTCAAAATTGTATGCTTTTTATGATCTAGTCCACTATTAAACTTTAATGGTTATGGTAATTTTTCCTTTTAAGTGAATCTAAAAATTTTAAGTGTTTTAGTCTAGTAATTATAATTTAAGAAATAAACTAGTTATATAAATAAATTTGATACTTAAAAAAGGTTATGAAATATAAATTTACTTCAAAACTTTGAATACTTCCAGATTCTGTTATTTTGTCCATGAGGTCAAATTCATCATAGACTTGGGTCACAAACGATAGCCTAGCTAGTCATCTTCTATGACAGTTAAATTCATCACTTTGAATGTAATCTGATAAAGAAATTTCCCCAGAATTACCCAAATTAATCAGACTGGTCTTTACATAATAGTTTGTTACTATCCTCCAATAGGAAACCTTTCCAACTTGATAAGAGCAACTATTGCTTATGTAACACTAATATAACCTTTGAGAAACTTGGATCACCTCCACACCACAAAAAAGAACTGGAGGAAGTATTTGCTGGAGGTGGGAAATAAAAGCAGTGTGGAAGCATACAAGAAAGGTACCTAAGAGAGGAGAGTATCCATCTCCCAATCACTTCATTGATCTAGGACTAGAAGAGACCTGAGTGATCATGTATGTACTTCATTCCTTCTGTTTGACATAAGAGGAATTGAGAACCAGTGACTGATTACTAAATTGGCTCATAGATGGTACAGTAGATAGACTGATGGGCCTGAAGTTAGAAAGAGCTGAGTTTGAATCTACTCACAATACTGTCTACCTGGATAACCCCGGGTAAAATACTTAATCTCTGTCTGCCATATTTTACAAGTGTTATTGTGAGGATTAAATGAAATAACACTTGTAAATCATATTGAAAACAAAAAGGGCAACTAATACTGTTATTATTATTGCCCAAGGTCATATAACAAGTAGCAATAAGAATTTGAACTCAAATCTTTGGGATCTGTGTGTGAGATCAAATCTTTGGAAGTGTTTCTTCCACTGAAACCTTCCCATTTCCCTCGATCCAACAGAAGGTGAGGAAAATTATGCTCAATTTTAGAAAGTTCCATCAATAACAATAACCAACTGGGTTTCCAACTAGCTCTTACAATGGTTCTAAAAATATTAGTTTTTTTTAATTTTATATAGCAATGTCTAGTCTTCTGAGTATCTATATCCAAGGTACCCGATCAGTCATTTTAGTCTTCCACTTCATTGGCTCTAGATAAAGACCCATGTACCTGTAAGTCACAGGATTTAGAGATCTTAGAACTAGGAGGGACTTTGGCAATTGTAATTTCTTTTATAAAATCAAACAATAGGAACATCTAGGTGGCGCAGTCCTGAAATCAGGAGGACCTGCGTTCAAATCTGATCTCAGACACTTAACATTCCCTAGCTGTGTGACCCTGGGCAAGTCACTTAACCTCAATTGCCTCAGCAAAAAAAAAAAAAAAATCAAATAATAGAAACTGTTTTTAATGCCTATCTTCATTTCTTTTTCCAGCCCACCTCCATTCTTAGATGAAAACAAAATTAAGTCTTTCTGTCTTCAGCTAAAGGGGGTTTGAGCTCAACAACCTGGAGTCCAAACAAGGCCAGAGTCTGGGACTAGAGGGTAAAGGGGCAAGAACTCTATCCAAAATGATGCACCTACCTAGATTGTCTTGAAGAACATAAGGGATGACATGAGGCCATCTCTGAGTATCAGTCCTAAGGGCATTTCTGTCTGTCTGAAAAGGAAAATAAACATAGGGTTTAACTATAAACATAGTTCTTATCCCGAGGTCAGGCAACTAGTTGGGGAAGGATAGTTTTTTGACCCAAAAGAGAAGGCAATTTAGGTATCTCTTGACCAGCAGGAAAAACAAGTCATTTGTACATATACAAACATAATTTTTCAGCAATTTTGTAAGAGGTCAGGAAGAGAATAATGTATCTGTAGCACTGATTTTTGATAGGATAATTATGAAGAGGCATGCAAAGCTTAGGTCTAGCAATAATTATCAGAGAAATCCAATCACCATTGGCAGAAAAGCTGTAATGAAAGGTCTTAAACATAATTTAGCTAAATAATTATGTGCAAGGAGAAAATTATAGCAAAAGCTCAATAATTAGAGCTGCACTGTTTCAGAATTCATGGTAATTCAGACATATGGTAGGTTCAAAGTATATCACTGGGAAAATAAGAGTTTACCTTTAAAAATTGTTTAAAAAGGAGACGTGTTTACAGGTAAGTAAATAAACCATTTTAAACACTAAAACCCTTATTTTAGTTATACCTTTTTTTCATCAAACAATGTGCCAATTGCTGATGAATGTTATTCAGGCCTGTTCATCTGATGTGTCTGGTATCTATGAAATAACATTTTTATTAGATTCAATTATGTTATTATAGATCCTAAACTCCTTATGGATAGAGATTTTCTTTTTTCTTTTTCTTTTATATCATCTTCCCAATTCCTAGTATGGTGTCTAGAACATATTAGGACTTAATAAATGATAGTTAGTTGACAAATTGATTACTGGAAATTAATAAAATATGCCCATTTAAAGAATTTTTAGATTTTAAAATCAACTAATTTGAACTGGCCTTTCTTCTATTCATTTCAACTAGTAGGGTTCTATTAAATAATTAAAACCTGACAAATGTAGAAAGCTTATATATAATTATAATGATCAAGAAGTTTGATCCTAGGAAAGAAGTAAAAAAAGTGTATCTCTTTCTCCCTTCCTTGAAGAAGTGGCACATTGCAAGTTTGGAACACACCATACATTGTCATAATCAGGATATGTTGATATGTTGATCACGTTTGCTGAATTCTCTCTCTCCCTTTTTTATTCTTTATTACAAAAGCAATCATTCAATCAATAAGCATTTATTAAGTGCCAAGTCTGTACCAGGAACTGTACTAAGCAATGGGGATTTAAAAAAAAAAGAGGCAAAGGACACTCTTTGTTCTCAAGGAGCAATCTATTGGGGGAGACAACATGCAAACAAGAAAAGACATAAAAAGAGAGAGACAGTGAGAGAGAGAGATACAGAGAGAGAGAGACAGAGACAGAAAGATACATATATATACATACAAGTATAAAACAAGATATATACCATGATAAATAGGAAATAGTTAAAAGAGAGAAAGGACTGGAATTAAGAGGAATCAGAAATACTTCCTGTAGAAAATTTTAGTTGAGACTTTTAAAAACTCATTCAAGTCTGTAGTTAAAGTGGAAGAGGTACAGTGTTCCATAAGTGGAATAACTGGAGAAAATGCCACAGCCAAGAGATGGAATATCTTGTTCATGGAACAGTGAGAGAGCCAGTATCACTGAATCAAAGAATATATGTGAGGAGTAAAGTATGAAAAGACTGGAAAAGTAGGAGGGGAGAAGGTTATGGAGGGCTTTGAATGACAACCAGAACATCTTATATTTAATCTTAGAGATAGATGACATGAATGGATCTGAATTTTAGGAGAATCATAATAGTGACTAAATGGAGAATGGCTTGGGATGGAGAGAGACTTGAGAAAGAAGACTTAGCTGCAGACAACTGCAATAATCCAAGCATGAGATAATGTGATCCTGTACTACAGTGGTAAGAATGGCAGAGGAGAGAAAGGAATGTATTTGAGAGATGTTGCAAAGCTGAAATTGGCAGGACATAGTAATAGCCTGTACATGGAGTGCAAGGGAGCAGGGTGAAAAATTGTGAAGAATCCAGGATGGCTCCTAGGTTGTGAGTTTAAGGACTGGAAGGAGGATATTGTCCTCTATGGGAATAGGGAAGATAAGAAGGGGAAAAGGCGGAAAGATGATGGAATTCTGTTATGGACAGATTGAATTTCAGATGTCTACTAGACAAATTAAAGATATCTGAAAGACAATTAGGGATATGAGATTGGAGCTGGCAAAAAACACTAGAGTAAATTTGAGATATATATAGATATAGATATGTAAAGTTGGTAAATAAATTCTTTAGAGCTGATGAGATCATCAAGCAATGTAATTTAGAGGGAGAAAAGAGCCCAGGATAGAATCCCGAGGGACACTTATGGTTAAAAGGCATATGTCATTGATACATTGTTGGTGGAACTGTGAACGGATCCAACCATTCTGGAGAGCAATTTGGAACTATGCTCAAAAAGTTATCAAACTGTGCATACCCTTTGACCCAGCAGCATTTCTATTGGGCTTATATCCCAAAGAGATCTTAAAGGAAGGAAGGGAACTCACATGTGCAAGAATGTTTGTGGCAGCCCTTTTTGTAGTGGCTAGAAACTGGAAACTGAAGGGATGCCCATCAATTGGAGAGTGGCTGAACAAATTATGGTATATGAATGTTATGGAATATTATTGTTCTGTAAGGAATGACCACAGGATGATTTCAGAGAGGCCTGGGGAGACTTGCATGAACTGATGCTGAGCGAAACGAGCAGAACCAGGAGATCATTATACACGGCAACAACAAGACTATATGATGATCAATTCTGATGGACATGGCTCTCTGCAACAAAGAATTGTCTCAAACCAGTTCCAGTTGTTCACTGAAGAAAACCATATACACCCAGAGAGAGGGATATGAAATATGGACCACAACATAACATTTTCATGATCTCTATTGATGTTTTTCTCTGGGAACATGTTGCATTGAGCAGGAGGCAAAAGGTTCAGGATGCAAGTGCATCTGCATTCTGAGATGGTTAGACAGAGAGGGAAAGGGGAAAATTATATATACATATATATATATATATATATATATATAAAAGCAATGCAAAACTGCAAGTTATCAATAAAAAAAATTTTAAACCTAACAGGTTTGGATCAATATATCCTGACTACATATGATTAGTGATCATGGTCTTGGAACTAATTTACAGTAAATCACAGTAAAAGAAAGATTATGATATTAATATGAATCAAATTATTTTTTTCAACACAATTTGTTGATGAGGTTTTGTATAAATGCATTGATAAATGATTACCATTAATTCTGTGCCATCTCCAATGGTTAGGGCTAACTCATCCTCACATTGGTAGATGAGCTTCAGATGGGCTTGCTCTGATCAATAAAAGCATTGATATTGCTGCAGGATGCCAACTCACCCCACCAAGGTCAATGTCTCCCTCAAAAAGGTTCAGTCCCGAAGCTAAATGACAAAACCAGACTTGTCATTAATAATTGAGTAGAAGTCTATACCTGCATGTGGTGATTTTCAGAAGAAAGGAATCTACTAACCATCATTGATGTCAAATATATCCTCATCCTTGCCACCATCAACATCTGTTATTTAAAAAAGTAAAAAGAGGAGAGCAAAAGTTAACTTGGACACAGAGGCCAAAAAAAAAAAAACCTTAGGTCATTTCATTTTGAAACTGTAATTTATCATAGCAAATTCACATTGTGTACTCTGTTTTCTTATTTCCCTTAAGATTTGACTGACTTTAAGAATAAATTAGTACAGTTCATAACAAATAGCTCCTTCTGTGCAAGAGGAAAATCAGACAGAGAAGAAACTCCATTGATACAGATAGGCTGCACTGAATTAGAACCAAATTGGAATCAAATGCTTCAGGTTAATATAGTTAACCTCGATTTGTTCATATGTGACCACTTCAGTGTAGAATGAAGCTTTTAGTAAATGGCACAGATCAAAGCTTTGAGGTTAAGCCTGAATTCTTTCTAAATTCCTAGGGAATGGAAAATATCATTTTTTTCACATTATTCTCTATGAGTACAAGTTATTAATGGAATGTTATATTGGATTTATTTAATCTGACAGACTTGTTTAGGCTTGAATTTTTTTTGGAGCACTCAGGTTGGACTTAAATAATAGCTCATTCAACTCATGTACTCATTAGATAATATAGGAAAATCTACCATCATGATATATAAGGATTTTAAGTGAATTCAAGGGTTTAGAATCAGGCAGATCTCATCTAGCTTCAGATGCTAACTGAAAGTGCCTCAGAGTACTAAACATCATATTTGAGAATCTAAACTTAGTTTTAACTTGAGTGATTATTTGCTCTTAAAAATACCAAAAAACTCATGGGGCATCTGAATGTACCACTTTTGGAACCTTGACTTGATTACAGAATTACAGAAAGTAATTTGGAGTTCTATAAAAAATATCACCAAAATGTCCATACCCTTTGACTCAGAGATCCCACTTCTAGCATGTGACCCAAGGAGATCCCCAAGGAGATTAATGGAAAAAATGTTGTGACTCTGAACAAATCTTTTAAACTTTTTTTTTTTTTTTGCTGAGGCAATTGGGGTTAAGTGACTTGCCCAGGGTCACACAGCTGTTACATGTCTGAGACCACATTTGAACTCAGGTCCTCCTGACTTCAGGGCTGGTGCTCTAATCTACTGCGCCACCTAACTGCCCCATCTTTTAAACTTTTTAAGCCTTAGTTTTGTCATCTGTAAAATAGGGATAATAGCATTTATCAAATATGTAGATGTAAAAATAACATCTATTTAATAATTACTTGTTTGATACATATTATTATCATTAAAAGAAAATATCTATAAAGTGCTTAGCACAATACCTGGCACATAGTAGGCATTATATAAAAGTTTATTCCTTCCCTCTTCCTTCTACCTAGCAAGATTATTGTAAAGGTCAAATAAGATTATATCTAATATTTCCTGAAAATATTAGATATATGAAATGTGTAGTTATTATTATTATTATCATTGTTGTGGTTATTGTTATCACTACTCAGTCATTGTTTTGGTCCCAGATTCTACCTACCTATTCAATCAGTCCCAGTTATTACAGTTACTGACACAAGTCTTGATACATAGAAATGAGTCATTCAGTTTTTGGTTACAATACTTAAATATTCAGGAGGAATAATGATGATTGTAATGCATGGATTATTTTCTTATTTATCTAACAAAAGCAAGTCGAGTTCCCTCAACTCAGCTTATGTTGCATCATGGTCTGAATGTGACCATGGGCTCTCAAAGGTTCTATTTGCAAGCCCAGCAGTGTGGGGGCCAGGGACCAGCTGAGGTAAGTTTGGAGCTTCTCCAGAGGGAATTGTCCATCATGTGATGAATTGTGGGTACCATATTCACTAATGAAGCCATTCACTTAGATGTAAAGGTGTTATAAATAGACAGACAGAATATGTACCAGTGAAAGAATAATAATAATAGCTGGCATTTATATAGCATATTAGTATTTCAAGTACATTAAATCATTGATCTCACTTCAACTTCACCACAACTCTATGAAGCGAGTGTATTAACCCCAATTTATTGAGATTTTATTATTATTTAGTAACATTAGTATTTACTAATTTAGAAAAAGTTTTACCCAGATTCACACAGGTAGGAAATATCTGAAACAGAATTCAGGTTTTCTTGAGAAAACTCAGATCTTTTTGGCACTAACTTCTACCAACTGTACCATGAAGTTTCCCTATTCATAGATAAAATCATGGATCACTGGAAATACTGAAAAGAATATAAAACATTAGCTATGACTCACCAAAGTTTTCTGGAGTTGGCTGAGGAACAAAAAAGAGAAGAAAACACATTATCATGACAGACAAGATTTATCAGTACTTCTCCTGGTTTTACTGTCCTACATAGTAATAAAAGCATTTATTTGCTACCTCACTAATAATGATTCTTTGCCCTCAAGGTATTAACTTTCATGAAATTTGAGAATCTAAACTGAGTTTTTACTTGAATGATTTAGTCATCAAATGAGCAAACAAACAAACAAAAAACCCATGGGATACATTAATGCATCTTTACTGAAGCTCTAATTTGAGCCAGTCAATTTGGAGTAATGTGAAGAAAGTTATGAAAATGTCTATATCCTTTGAACCAGAAATCCCACTACTAGGCATGTAACCTGAGATAAATGAAAAAAGAAAGGTCCCTACATATACACATCAAAATATTTATATCTGAACTTTTTGCAGTACCAAAGAATATAAAACAGTATCAATGCTGATAACTGGATTAATTTAATTGTAATACAGGAATATAAAGGAATATTACTATGCTCTAAGAAGCTACGAATATGACACTTCCAGAGATTTGGAAGGAGATTTCTATGAATTGAGACAAAGTGAAATAAGCAGATTCAAGAAAACAATGTACATAATAACTATCACAATGCAATTATAAAGACTGACAATAAAAACATTTGGAACTGAAGGCTCTGAAATTATAATGACAAATTTTGGCCTCAAAAAAGTGATATAAGAAGGTGGGGAAAAATCAGTGTGGATTACTTCATATAATATCAAACTTTTTTATTGAAATGTTCCAAAATAGCAAATAGTTTGTGCCTCAATCTATTTCTTTGGTTCATATAAACAAGATAGGAATGTCAATTATGGCTGTTTTGAGCAAAAGAAATGAATAGGTGGTTTCAAGTTAATGCTGTAAAATGGTTGCCCTTAAAGCACAATATACCATCATATTTGACACAAATTAAGAATATGTCTAACATATTAAAAATATGTCTATATGTAAAAATAAAAATCACACAAATAAACATATGCAAAATAATTTTAGTAGTGGAATTTAGGATATACTTTATGTTAGACATAATAAATACATTAAACCAGAAGATCATTTCTTCAGCATTTGGCTGTTTTTAAATTTAAAACTTCAGGTTTCTCTCCAAGATTTTGAAATATTATTTACTGCTTTGATTTTGTCTCTTCATATTCAGCTGATACAGGCTATCTCTCTACCTGCACAAGGTCAGGCTAAAGCTAATGAAGAAAACAGAAAAGAATTTTTACTCTGCTGGGCCCTTCACAGTTCACAACCAGGTCACTTACATTGAGACTTCTATTCAACTAATTTATTTTTAAGAATCTATATGTCATCAGCCAATACCAAAAATTGAACTATAATAAATTATCCTTTTTTCCATATTAACAAAAACTAGTTTTGAAGCAGTGAAACAAAAATAATCAACTACAACAAAGCCTCTTCCTCTCTCTCTTGGATCTCCTTACTATTTCCTAGTCCCTTAAAATCAGCCAATCTATCCCTAACAGTAAATTTTCCCTATTTATTCTAAAAAAGCAGTCCTTTCATAAACCCTGCCTGATTTATATGAAAGAAAACCAGTGGCTAAATCAGTTTAAATGGTACCACTCCCATTTAATGTAATGGTACCACTAACCATTAAATGGTTGAATTACCAGAAGTAATACTATCCTTGCTACCTTTTGATCAGCTTTTTTTTTTGCTTTATTTTCCATATATCTTGTAACATATGCCTTTTAATTCCTTACCATGCCAGAGACCACAAGAAGAGTCTTAGATAGCAGAAGCCAAGGTAAACACCAAGAATCCATGTTGCATCTGGATCTAAGAGCTGCAACTACAAAATTTTGAATGGGTTTTACTTATATAGAGACAAATATAAATTAGAGCCTTCAGTCTGTATAAGGTATTTTGTAGATTAGTTTCTTCCTAAGTAATTTTTCAAAGTAAGAAGGTAAAGGTCATCAGACTGAGCACCTTTCTGAAGATGGGCAGTTTATCCAATTTATTTTTAAGAGGGAAGTGTCTGGGAGGAGCTAACCTTGGAGGTTAAATATCATATTTTTATTTCCTGGTAAATCACATATGGTAAGAAGGCAAGCATTAATTTTAAACCATAAATCTTTTCTTCCATTCAACTAATCATTATAAATTGTTGACTGGTGCAATGTTAAATAATGGTTATTGACTGACTGACTGGATGAAGTTACAAAGGAGGCAAACCCAATTGGGTCTTTAATCAAATCTTCTCAGGAAGGCTATTCAAGTATATTGGGGATGAATCAAATGTTTTGAGGTATTGTGAAGTGAAGCCCTCCTTTGTACTGGACTTTTAAAAGGGGGTAGGGTGTATGGAGGGAACCACAACTTGGTTAAACTGACTCCACAGATTGGCTCCCCTGGATTCAGGGTAACTAAAAAGACCTCAAACCCAATTCGTCACAAATATATGCACATAGACTCCACAGGAAGGCACACACAATCAAAGTCCCAAACTAAGTGCACCTCCAATTGGAAACTCCCAGCCCCTTCTTTAAGCACCTACTATGTGCATAATACCATTAAATTTTTATATTTCTAATTATATTCATAGCTTACTGATTGAGTTATAAAATTCAATAATTCCTAATGAGTCTCTAGAGTTTGAGAACATGGGGTTACAAATAATAACATTTTTTATTTCTGAGCATTCCCATTACCCAGTTGCTGATACAAAGGCATTAATCCAGTACAAGTAGTGAGTTTTCTAAATACCTAACCATTCTGTGTCTTTACTCATTTTTTCCTCTTTGCCTATTACTATCCGATCTTTAACTAATCCATAATCTTTAACTTTAAAAAATCCATAACTTTAGCTAAGATCTACTCAGTTTAGTAGTCTCCATAAGCCTATGGATATCAGGATAATGCATGAAATAAAATATATGGAAATCCAAGGGAAATCAATGCTCTTGAAATATAATTGTCCTTTAAAAAAAACAATAGATTCCCTCAAGGTTAATTTCTGCTTTAATTCATCTACTGCCACTTTTCTCTTTCTTTTCCAAGCTCCTCTCTCTAAT
The DNA here is from genome assembly GCA_023553655.1 of Myrmecobius fasciatus. Lineage (NCBI taxonomy): Eukaryota > Metazoa > Chordata > Mammalia > Dasyuromorphia > Myrmecobiidae > Myrmecobius > Myrmecobius fasciatus. The sequence goes on along the minus strand of JAJPUD010000373.1, from coordinate 714,438 downwards.
CTGAGTAAATTTAAGTATATTCCTGACCTAGAAAAGTGGTAACAGGAATCAAGGAAGGTAAAAAATAGACATCCCTGGAATGCCATGAATCACTTTTTAAAATTGACAAATGTAAATTTTGGCATATTTTACCTTTGATTCAATGGAATACCCTGGAGATGATATAGGACAAAAATCTTATTTATCTAATTTTATACACACACACATATACAAGTTAGTTAAAGACCTATGAGGCTAATGAAAGAGCCAGATGAACTATTCCTAAAACCCAAAACACAATCCTTATTTTATAAATTATAATATTTTATAATATAATGTATGTTGTAATAATCTAAGAGCTTTCTCTAGCTTCATTCCAAAAAATCAATTTTTACTAGTGGTACCATTTCAATCCTCCAGAAGTTGTATCTGTTTCATCCAAAAGTAAGCCTCCAGCTCTCTTCATATGTATCTTGGCAACAGGAATTATCTGGAGACTGCTAAAAATGTCTATCTCTAGACCCCTATGAATACCTTCAATTTCCATAGCATCTGTGATAAAATATCACATAATCTTTCCTATGGTTGGCTGCCAAGTTATAATACCACCTCTGATCCTAATGCCCAAGGCAACAAGCTCGGCAACAAGCATGGACAGTGGCAAACTCCTTGGCAAAGGCAATGTGCCGAGTTCCAATCTTCAAAAGCCAGCTACTCAGTGAGATACCCAGGCTGCCAGAGAAAGAACAGTTGTTCTGAGAAGGCCTGCAGCCTTTAACTCAAATAGGGACATTATATGTAAAAATGATGTCTCACTTGCAAATGCATTTCAGTAAAGCAATCCAATAAAAAAGGATGGAGGTTGGACCTGAGATTTCACTGATGTAGGAGGTCTGAAGATGGCATCTACCAAGATAGGTTCAAACCACCTCTACAATTTAGAGGGGCCTGGAACAAAAAAGTCCAATGTGCTTTAAGGGGAACACTACCAAATCAGAATTTAACCAGAACCAGATTAAAATATAACTGGACACCAGCCCTGAAGTCAGGAAGACCTGAGTTTAAATCTGGTCTCAGATACTTAACACTTCCTAGCTATGTGACCCTGGACAAGTCACTTAACCCCAATTGCCTGGGGGGGGGAAATATATATATATATATATATATATATATATATATATATATATATGTATGTATATATATATAATTGGGAAACAGTTAACAAAGTAAATAAAAACAAAATAGAACATAAATAGTTAATATGTGGTTTTCTTACTCAATCTAAACCCCAAAAGAATCATTATGTATAATTTAAGTGTTCTGTTTCTTAGTTTTACACCAGTGGTCTTGAGCATTGATAAGTTTAGCGATATTTCATAAAGGTGGCAAAGCTTGATAATTTCTGTGATGCTCAGGAGGCTATTGAGGGAACATTCCCATATTCTGAATGACAAGAAGCCAGTCATGGACAGTTAGTAATGAATATGTGCTCAACCCTATGTCCCATGATGAGAAAACCAATTAGCCAAGAAGTTGGGTCTCCAAACTCTTCTATCTTAGAAAAAATAAGGGGAAATTCCCTAATAAGATCAACTTGCTAGAGAGATTCGGGACTCAACTTTTTGTTTAAAGGAGGAAGAATGATTTGAAAGGATTGGACTCAGAAGAGAAACTTGGAGTCTAAGAGAGAAATTTCAAAGTAGTTTTTATTGTAGTTTTGTCAGTTAGTCATGTACACCTCTTCATGGCCCCATATGCAGTTTTCTTGGCAAAGATACTGAAATGGTTTGCCATTTCCTTCTCCAGCTCATTTTACAGATGAGGAAACTAAGGCAAACAGGGTTAAATGACTTGCCTAGGGTCACACAGCTAAAAAGGATCTGAGGCTGATTTTGAACTCAGATCTTTCTAACTCCAGGACTACATTGGTCCTGCAACCCAAATGCACCACTTAGTACCAGTTCCTTAATCTGCAGCACTAAAACAAATCTATGTGCATCTGCTGCTGTTCTCTACAATTACCTATATCCATGGTTGGATTCAGAAAATAGCCCTCCTTCACACACAATTGCTACCATTTTTTAGGCCAAAAGTATGTTATACCTAGGGCTGTAGGAGTAAGATAGGAATTAGTCAATCCTGCCCCTAGGAGATAAAATTATACTCTTATTATTTAGCATTTATACAGTGCTTTAAGGTTTGCAAAGCACTTTATATATGTTCACTCTTGGATATACCCTATGAAATAGGGACTGTTATTGTCCCCACTTTACAGTTAAGGAAACTGAGGCAAATAGAGGTTAAGTGATTTGCTCAGAATTACACAGCTAGTAAGTGCGTGAGGCAGGATTTGAATTCATGTCTTCCTGATTTCAAGTCCCACACTCTCTCCATTCAAGGACAGACTGCCCCTCCAGATCCTTCCAAAAGGTGACCCCTGCCAGGCTTCTGAAGTCACTTATCTTGTCTCTGTCCTTGCCACTTGATGCTCATCTTGTCCATGATGTATCATCTCCATAAAATGATCCATCTGTGTAAGAGCAGGGACAGCACAGGTGGTTTTAAAAAAAAATAGCAGCCCTTTTAAGGATGTGGAAACTGAGGCTTGCCCAGCATCACACCTGCATTAAATGACAGCACTGAGATTTGGGTTTTCTGATTCCACACTCTGCATCACAAGTTGCTATGTGCTGTGATGGTGAGGACAGGGGCGATGATGATGGGCCGTTTTATTGCCTAAAGTGGAGCATTTCGGTGTCTGAAATATTTACACATTAACTGAAAAATGTCTTGGCTTGTGTCATTTGTGTGACGTTATTGGTCCTCCCTTTTCTGGTCACATTCCTCTCCCCACAGTTCCACTCCTCAACCTTGTCCCTGAATCCATTCAACCCTACCAACTTTCCAACCAAAGATGTAGGAAGAAGTTTCAGGACACTTACCCATTATATCCAGCATCAGCACATATGAAATCTCTTGTTTTAAATCCATAAAACAACCTATAAACTCTGTAAAGTTTTCAGGTACACTTCATCTCCAAAATGATAAGTCTATTGACTAAAGACATAATTTTAGTATGCCTTGGCATGATAAGCTTTAAAAATATCTTTCTATCCTAACTGTAGATAAATCAACTATAAATTGATTAATAAATCTAAAGTCTGATGAATGAGTATGATTCATCTTTCTCTGAGCCACTTTTGTGAGTGTCCCCTGATGCTCAAGTTTGGGCTTCCGACTCTATACTCAGTGATCTTTAAGGTCCTGTTATATGC